>MQRK01238430.1:103741-113826 GCA_001938485.1 Girardia tigrina | reverse complement strand
TTCAGCTCAATTGGATGACTGAAAGTGGTCGAAAAATCAATCGCAAGATTTGTTCCAGACAAACAGACAAACAGACAAACAGACAAGAAAGCAAGCTAATAAAAACGTGGTAAAATAGACTATGGTTACAATATAGTAGTTTTCAGCTGGTGTGATTTATTTCAACTTTTTGAAATCAGACTAAAACATTACATCACAGTCCTACTGTATGGAGATCACAAATGTACCGAAAATAGTCATAACTGCAGTCGGCACCGGTCAATATACGTCGTAATACCCTACCGTATAAGAAGGCATACTTTCCAGACTTTGCGTCAATCGACTACCACCTTTCAAGTACTTCGATAAATTTCTCGTTCTTACCCTTACCAATAAGAACCAGCAAAAACAGCCTTGAGGACTTCGTCGAATCCAGATAACTATATTTATTTAATAACGGAATAATTCCTATTGTATCGCGTCGATTCTTTTGGTAAGACACCTGGTAATTCGAATGATGCATATTTCGTTTAAATCCGATAAGTATTTAGCAAATGACGATCGTTCAAAATTTACGAATTAAAAACCCTTAAAACTCACCTAATACCCTATTATTTATATGATACAATGATTTTTCTTCTTCTCAAAAGACCAGAAGAGCTTTCTCTTTACAAATCGATATCCTTTAAAGCTCCTATCGGTACTCTTACTTGTATACTATAGGAAAACTGTTTTTATTATTATTTTTAAATTTCGTTAAAGATGTTTAAATGTTCTGATGAATATTTTTTAACACTCTTTTTATTTTCTTGTAACAATGTAACTATATGTAATTTTATTTTTATAAACTTGTCATAAAATTATCAACGTCATGTCGTATTCAGATGCCTTAAAGGCGATTGAGTTACTGGAACTGTACCGTTCCAAATTATCAGAATCTTCAGATAAAAATCTCATAGATGCAATAGATAAAGTGATAAACGTTTTCAACAGTCAATTTTTCATTGCATTGCTGGGTAAGTGGATTTTGATAGATGAATTATTTGAATATGTACATAAATATAACAGATAAATCAAAAGAGGGTTTTGATATGATAAGACAAGGTGAAGAGATTTGTTTTTTTTGTATTTTTTTTTAAAAAGGATTGAGTTAATTATTGATTTTGTTACATTTGGTGTTTGGCTTCCAATCAATATCAAATTATTTTTTTCAATTATAAATCTTTTTTTATTGATGAACCAATTTATTATTAATAATAATTATTAGTAATTACTAGTAAAATTTTGATTGCTTTTTAAAGAAAAAAATGAAAATTTGTTTTATATTTTGAATAATATATAATAAAATATTTTTGACGTATAATTTGCAAAAAATATTTTCGGTTGTTTTATGTGACAGAAATATTGATTGTTTTGGTTGGATTTTCCTGTAGAAATTGTTCTCTTGGCAACAGTTTCTATTTTTTTAAATTTTAACTTACCATATTGATCAATAATTTATTGATAAATTTCAACCTATTATGCTTTGGACTATTTGAGAAATTTTTATCCTCTTACAAATAGTTAATGATGGCTTAAAATAATGATTTAAATTAACGACTGAGGTTTGGAATCGCAAATCGACAAAAAGATTGAAAGGAATTTGTGTAAAAAATATTGTTTTATATAATATCGCGCTTCTTTGATTTTCTTTACAAAAATGTTCTGATTAATACATAACACGTTGAAAATTGAATATTTCTAAAAGGTATATGATGTATAATATATTAACTAAATAGAAGCTTAATACCATGGAAATAATTTTTAATCACACTAAGAAATAAAAATCTTATTGTGAAATTTTAGGCTATTTGATTCTATTTACTATTTCTGTGTATTTTATATATTTCGTTACTATACCTTTTACAATTCAATTTCACACAAATGAAAATCAATATCACAAAAATATAAATATGAAAACAAACAAAAATAAATATCAAGTATAAATATACCTTGAATTATAATATATAAAAATAATATTATATAAGAATTTTTTGCACTTTTGATGCAGTTAATATTAAAAATCACACTCATTGCAGATGTTTTATTTAATCAATGGGTGTACTACAATTCATTCGCTAATTTTATAAAATTTACGCTAATTTTATAATTTTTACGCACACTTTTTACAATTTTTTATGCTAAATGGAAAATACAATAAAAAATACAAATTTGTACGCTTATTTTATAATTTTTACTCTAATTTAACAATTTGAACGCTATTTTCTTTAAGTCAACTTTTGCAGCTTTTACACTATTTTTTTACAATTTCTTACGCTAAATATAATTCAACTTTCTTTCCAATTTTTTAAAATGGTGATTTTTTGTTTTTATTAATTAGTTTTTTAAATTTATTTCCAATATTAAAAAAGGATTAAAATTTATCTATAAATGGATAACAATAATAATACGAAAGAAATTAAGAAACGAACGGTAAACCAATGGAAATCATATGAAGGAGTTGGTTATAATGATGAAAGTCAAATATGGATTCAGAGAGATAAAAAATATAACAATGTGACGACGACATATACTTACTGTTGCCAAACTGCTCGATGTACCAAGAAAATGAGGAACATTGATAGTCTATCCGGCTCAGTTGTAATACAATATAATTTTGAAGATGGACATGAATGGTATATTCGATGACTCTCTAGTGGCTAAAAATAAATTTGTTGAAAATATCAATGAAATATATGCTTTAAACATCACGAAACCAAAGGAAATACAAAAGGCTCCTAAAATAAATCCCAACGATATTTTGATACAAAAAGAAGAAAAGAAATAAAAAATGAATAAAAAATATTTTAATTTTTTATCAATAAATGTTTTTTTTATAGTTTTTTTATTGTATTTTCCATTTGGCGTAAAAAGTTGTAAAATTAAGGTAAAGTTGGTAAAATTTGCATTTTCCCTTTAATCAATTTATAGAGAAAAATCAATCATCATGCCACGCCGAAAATATCATAAAATTGACAGATCTTCCCGCCGAAAAATTTTAGAAATCTATGAGAATAGAAGTTATTAGAAGTCAGTCTGTAACTTCTATGAAATGAATACAAGAATCTCTTACGACTGTATTCGCAACAATCCAAACGAGCCACTTCCAACAGGAAAGTTCAGAGAATCTAAAAAGACATAAGAAATCGTCGACAGTCTGATACAGTGGATTGAAGAAGATTGTCAAAGAACTTTAAAACATTGTGTCGATCGTCTGGTAGAGGAATTCGGTATTAGATTGTGCATTATCACTGTCGAAAACAGGTTAGACTGTGAGTTAATTTCCGTTAAGGATGTTCGATCTGCAGTTGCTAACATGAACTTTGAAGAAAACAAAACGAAGCGTTCTTAATGTTTTACCTCACTGTTTTCTGCTATATCTCAAAATAGGACAATTATTTGGATTGATGAATCAAATTTTAACTTGTTTTGTCGCCATAAACAAGGCGGTTACAAATATGGCAAATTGGATTGTTTTGCAGCCATGTCATTCACCCAGTTGATTGATTTCCAGTGTCGACTGGGACCCTTCAAGAAAGAAGATTGTCAGCAGTGGTTTCGACAACTCATAGAGCTCTGCGTCGATACTGGTGTTAAGTCCGCAACTTTTGTGATCGATAATGCCGGTTTTGAAAAGATAATTGAAGATGTTCAGTTACTTCGTTTGGCTCAATATTTTTACTTAAAAATTCAAATGAACTGACGTGGGACTCCTTCAAAATCGCCGTAAAAGATAGTTTGAGGAGTGAAATACCGAAAATTTCAAATTATATCAGAAGAGACGGGGGTGTAACTATTACTGAATATAAAATGCAAGTTCTGGATAAAATAACTTTCGAAGCGAAAAATGTTTTAACTCCGCAAAGTTAATTGATTTTTTTAATCATGTTGGACGATACTATGTCGGCATTCTCACAATGGATGATTTAAAGGAGTAAATATCATATTGTTTTGGTAAAATCTTAAGTAAGTTGATCTTAATGCATTTTTAGGATATTAAAAATCTTTATCTTTTCAGAGTATTAAATTCAGTGTTCAATCGAAACATTTGGTGACGTTTTACTGTGGTTTTACCAATCTTATCTCTTTGAATATAACATTTTAACAATATGTTATAACATTGTGTCATAACAGTATAAAATTTTTCTCTAATTTTGATTATAATATAATTATTGAATATTGGATTGTTTGATGCGTTTTCAGGCAATATATTTATAAAAAGTTAAAAAAATTAAGGTTCAACAAATTTATATCTATTTTCACCTTTTTTGAAATTAATTTCCATTTAGTAAAATTGATTTTCATTAATGTGAAATTAGATTGTAAAAGGTATAATACTCTGAGAGTTAACTATTTAGTTATATATGCTGCTTCTTTTAGTCGAAAGAAATGATAAGTGTGAAAAAACATCATTAGTCTGAAAATACCACCAATTGTGGGCAGATGGGACCCTGGTAGATGATCTTTACCTTTTCCAAGCAGTTAAACTTTGCACTGGATAGAGTTTTACCATTTCTGTATATTAAAAACAATATAGCGCAATTAATACGTAATAAATATTATTAACAATTAACAATTTAATAACATACATTTATTTAACACCCACCTTTAGATTCTTTTATCTAAATTTAAATTTTATTTCTCGTCAGATGAAGAATTCGAACACACATATTGTTTACTTTGGTTATTAATGTTCAATCATTGATCATATAATTTAATCACTCAAGTAATAATTGCTTACAGCTGTTTTTGTACATTGTTCGGCTGGAAAATAGCCGATATAAATTTTTGAGAATCTTACACGACCTCTAAACATTCTTCAATAAGTTTCATATTTGCACTATGTGGTACTTGAATGACATAGACTTGTGAAGAGAGTTCTGAAAGAAGTTAAAAATTTTTGGTGGTGTCGTGGATCAACCTAATATATATGAAAATAATGAAGTCAAAGCTTGTTTAAAAATGATTATTGAACATGTTTCGAAGTTTCATACATAATTTATCAACATGCATAATTTGTAACGTAAAATTTTAGATATTAATTTAAATGTTTCTAAATATTTCAAAGGTAAATCTAAAATGGTAGAACTTTGAATATATTTAATTTTTAAGATGTGTTCTTAAATATCAACGATAAATAGTTATTTACAGCTTTAATTTTAGCTTTAAACGTATTTTACTTATTCTTGAAGGTAGGAATACGGAAACACAAACATCCTTTATTTATTTTAGTGTTTTAGGTAACGTGAATAATATTCCAGAACTTTTAAAGTAATAAAAATTACTTAGTAAAAATTTAAAAAATAAGATTTTAAAAATGGATAATGCTTCAATACATAAAATTTTGTGCATCAAATGGTTTCGGGTTGTTTTCCTACCTTCCTAAATATGCAAATTGTAGAACCGAGGAAGAACATGAAAATCAAATACATTCAGCTTCGTTCACAATCTCTGCTGAAAATCGTAGTGAATACTTTGCCATCATGAAACAAATCTGATTAAAGGATTTGAAGGAATTTAGTTTTTGTATTAAAAAGCTAAATTTATTGATTTCTAAGCAATTTTCTATTGTTTTAATTTCATCATTTTAAAAGGTATTTTTCAAGATATATTTTAAAGGATTAAAATAGGATTTTAAATGGATTAAATTATTTGACTATAAGATTAAGTTATTTCTCAAGAGGCTTAAATGATTTAAAAAACTGTGTTTCAAATTTTGCAGTTGAACAAGGTCCAACATCCATAAATATCAAGAAAGAGAATATTCTGCTTGACACCATTGTTCCTTTATCTGACATTCCTTGGCCGAATGAGACTTGTTCCTTAACAGATTTCATAGATTTCGATGGAAAGATTACAATGCATGTTCATGGGGGTGAAGTGCCGGACACATACTTAAAAACCTTAGTGGAAACCTTAGCGAATAAAAGGATGGCGATGAAGATTTAATACGCATATTTATATTATTAAAAATATCCTAAAAAATTAAAATATCCTAATAAATTACATTTTTTTTGTAAAACAATTTACATTTTAAAATCATGTTTTTAAATATCATTAATTCTTTCATGTTTTTTAGAATTTTTAAAATAAATCTTTTGAAAAACACATTTATATACACTACCATATATATATATATATATATAATTTGCCAAAGTATCAGTTAAAAAAACAAGGATTTGGAAATTCATAAATATGGACCTAATCATGGAATCAAGTTTCAATTCAATAAATGCGAAATGAAGGCGTAAATTGAGTCAATTTATCAGAATCACATAAAAAGTCAGAAAATTCGAAAATTGAGGATAAAAACTGTAGTAATCACTTTTACAAGTTTACAAAACAAATTAATTTTTATCTAAATATATAAATTTCCTTCTTCTTTTGAACTTCAGCCATTGGGCCGTGGGTACACATAATTATGTACAAGCCTTTGTTACATCTCTCTATTTTCTAGCCTCTTTTCTCAGACCTTCTATGTTCAATCTATTCTAGTCTTTAAAGTCGTCTGTTTATTTTCTCTTTTTTGTCTTTCTCCTTCCACTCTTCCTTCAACCATAACCTTCGCTAGGGCTTGTATTCTTATCTGATGTCCGTAGAATTTCAGCTTCCTTTTGTTAATTTTTCTTAAAAGAAATCAGCCTCAAGAGTAGAATAAAGATCCCTAAGAAGAATAAAGATCCCAAAATTTGTCTATGGATGTGAGAGTTGAACAATAAATCAAAATAGCATAAATAAACTTAAACCATTTGAAATGAAGTGCTCCAGTAGAATGCTGAAGATCACTTGGAAAGAAAAGAAGACAAATTGACGTTTTCTGGAAGAGAGTGACAGAAATAATAGATAAAATACCCGAAGAGACTGTTAAGTTCGTGGTACAAAAATTTAGAAGAGTTTCCTAAAATTCTCATAGAGATCTATGCTATGCATTGCCACGTTAGTTACGTTTATTTTTTTTTCAATATTTGAACTAGAATTCATAATGATCAAAATGATCAAATTTTAATTAATTATATTACGTATAAAATTAAACAAATTTTCGTTCCTTTTTGTTTAAAAACTTTTGTCATTTGTATTTTCATTTCTTTTTTTTAAATCAATATTCATTTAACCAATTTCATTTGTTTAGTTAATCTTTTTTCTTTTGAAATTTTATAAAATGATTGCAATTGTTTTTAATTAAATTTTATTTGAATAATTTATTATTTAAAATTAAATTTTAAAATCAGTTAATATTTATTTTATGTAGTACTGAATTAAACATTTATTCAAATTTTTGGATTTATGGATTTAGTGTTTTTTTAATATCATTTTTAGTATTTATATGTTCGGGTCAATGTTTAAATTTTAGTTTAAATGTTTAAATACGTTAGTTTTTATGGGGTATTTTTTAAATTATTTTTTTAAATTTTTATATACTTTTAAAACTTTTAAATTAACAGTCTTCCAATTTCGTTGGGTTTTAAGTTAAAAGTTAAGTAAAGTTAAGTTTGGTTTTAATTTAAGAAATAAAATATCGCGAAGAATATTTTCCTTTTTTTAATTTTAATTTTAAAATTTTATCTCAATTTGGGTTAGGTTATCATTTGATAAAAATTTTTTGAATATAGTTATCATTTCTGTATTCAAGAAATGATAAGACCAGTTAAATATTAGTTATATTTACGAAAATGTATTAGGAACATATTTTCACGGGAAAATTAATATAGAAGAATCCTAAAGATGAAATAGTAATTTGACTACATATCCTCAGCTTTGTTATTCCTTGTTGGAATGTTAGCGTAGAAGAACATTTGATCTAATCTAAATATATATTATTGATTTATGTGCCATTAAAAATATGAAAACTTTCTCTAATAATAGATTATATGGCGTTCCAGGCAGTCACAAATACTTTACATATTTTCTTTTGCTCAGTTTTTCTAGTTTACATTATTTTTATGTAAGAAAATTAGTTTTTCAGTTTTCATTTAATTTTCCATATTCATTAAGTAATATTTTTAACAATTGCTTTCATCTCGCCTTTTAGGCAATTATTATTATTTATATGTTGAAAAAATATATATTAAAATTTAAAATTAACAAAAACATTTCTTTGAAATCATCTTGAAGAATTTTAATGCGGATAAATATTAGTTTTACCGAACTTAATATTTATTTCTTTTATTTTCGAGAAAGAAAAGGAGGATTTTAAAAGCTGTTAGAGTGTTTTTTATTTCTTACCCAATACTTCCTTTGCCAATAACAATATAAAGGAAACAATATAAATATTGATTTTTTTATAAAGAATATAATAATAATATTAAGAAAATAATATTAAAAAAATAAAATAATAAATAAATAGTATTATTGCTTATTAAATTCAAAATTTTAGGCGTAATTTTTAAATTTTTATAAATTATATTTCTACAACTAAAACTTAAAAAATCATAATAATTATATTCCAAAAGATTTTAAAGTTTTATATTTTACTTTTTCAAATATATTTCCAAATAACCTTGTTAATGAAGCACTAAGAGTTTTTTGAACTGCAGGTCTTTTGTCTCCATCACTATTTTACTAAAACTCCAATATATAATTAAAAAACATTTTAAAATAAAATCATCTCGTATATATGTTTCATTTATTTAGTTATATTTTACAGATGCATTGCATTCCGAGAAAGATATGCTGGTCTCATATTCTATAAACTTAGACCCATTAATTTATGGTTGATTTATTTTCAGATAGAATTACGTCTTCTTGATCCATCTATTCTCATTCCAAAAGTGTTTGAATATTCTATAAAATGAATTTTCTTCAAGGTTTTTTTACATAGAAATATATCGTACTATGGTCTCTGGTTTTTTGAACTCCTTTTCTTTTTTATTCATTTTTTTCGGTTAAATATTTAAGCAAAAATATACATATTGATGGGTACAGGGATCCACAATGTCTTTAGACAATTAAAAAATAATTCAATGTAACCATAGCAGGAAACTACTGAAAAGTTTAAATAAATTATACGAAATTCATAGCTTGAAATTTATTTTTATTCTATAAAACATAATTTATTGTTTTTGTATATTTTATAATTAAATTTCAATTGAAATCAATTCTTTATCAATTTTTGTCAATATAATTATTTTTTTACTTCAAATTTTGATTTTTAGTTTAAAAATCAAATATTAGAATTAAAAGAAATTATTTTTCTTTTGCATTTTTAGTTTCTTTTAAAGAATAATAAAACAATCTCTGTAAGAAAATAAAAATAATATCAAATTATCTTAGGAAATTTGATCTACTCTACTTAAGAAATTCGCTTTCACAAGATTATAAATGCCCTTACTCAATGTTTCATTAAAGGAAATTTAGCATGTTATTAATTGAGTCTTCGGAAGTTTGATATCGTTGCATCTGAACTCCTAGTTACGTAAAAACTTCAATTCTTTTTACAAACTAACTTTCATTTAGTTCTCAGTATTTTTATTCTTTTGCAAATTGCCTTGAACCTTAACTTTTTTATATTATTCATTTTTTGATTAACAGTAATTTGTTTTGTAATTAATAAATTATTTAAATTTTATCGATTATAGATTATTATAGATGATTAGTATGCAAATCCATCGTATGGCATGTCAGCTTGCTGTTTTTTATATGATTGATAATCGTAGCATGCTACGAGAACTACGAGTAGTGCGACCAATCAGTCTTCAGACTAACCTTTAAATGAATGTGTGTCGATATTGCCAACATCATATATATATGTACAGTGTATTATTATTTATTTATTATATGTAAGAAATTATTATTTATTCCAGATTTACAACTATAAAGTAACATTAGTTAAAAAAATTAAATTTACAAAAAGAAAAATTGAAATTCGAATTTCGCATTTCGAATTCCAATTTGAATGTATTATATACACACTTGTATATATATATATATATATATATATTAGGTTGGTCTAAAAATAATGGCGGTTTTGGGACAAAAATTTCAAAGACGTGCAAATTCACAGAAACAAAAGTTTATTAATCAAAGTATGAACCGTTGGCATCAATACATTTTTGCCAACGAGAAACAAG
>MQRK01238430.1:80851-96249 GCA_001938485.1 Girardia tigrina | reverse complement strand
AACGAATTGTTTAATATCTTGAAGAACCGATCGCAGCTGCTTTGCGTCTTCTCGTCCGATTCCATATAGATGTTCAGTGCAACCCCCGATAGTAAAAAAGGGAGATACGGGGCTGGATCCAGTAATCTTCTGGATTTTCATGATCATTTCAAATTTCTTCTGCCAAATCTCGAAATTGATGCTTCCATCAAATTTCTCTAAAAACTCCAAAACGATTTTCATATCATTCATTATGCCCAGATAGCTTGTAACACGCGAAAAGTTTATTTTCCAAAACAATGTTTAATTGATAATATTTAAACAAAATATTTATCAAAAATGTAAATATTAAATATTTCAAATAATTAAAATATCTAATATCCAACATGAAGTATAATATTAAGAAAAAAAATCTTGATACTTTTGATAAATTAAAGTATAGAATACATAATTGCTTAATATTTAATTTTACTTAAATTATTCTTTGAAAATAAATGAAGAATATAAAATAATACAATGTCAATCGAAAAAATAAACAAAAGTATACATTTCTTTAGTATTGCTACTTTTAATAATTAATTTAATACTAATATTGTAATTATAAGCAATATTTTAGGACTAGTTAAAACTTTATTCTACAAGTAATAACTAAATATATTTCCTTATAAATTTAATTAATTTAATTTTCAATTTACTTTCTTTAATTAAAATGATATTAATAAATTTAGTATTTAAATGCATCATAATTGAATGCTTGTAAGTTATTGTCTTCAAACTGCTTTGGTAGTCTACCGCGGTCTTTGTTGCTCAGATTAAAATCGCCTTTTCTGAACCTCTTAAACCATTTCTGACAGGCTCTGGCAGTGATTTTATCTTCGTGATGCACTTCAGCAATCATTTTTTGAGAATGAATTTTATTTTTAAACTTTAATTTCACATTTTATAGTTAAAGTGTATTTTATTCTTTTTAAAAATTATCATATAAGAAAACAATTACAAAACATTTCACTGTTTTGATTTCAAAATTATTCCTCATTTTTTTCAAATTAGTTTAATAATTAATTATTACATGATTCCTTTATATCAATTGTAATAGAAGATTTTAATATTAGAAGATTTTTTTATTAGAAGATTTGTTTTAATAGAAGATTAATTCTAATAGAAGATTTAATCCTAAATCATATAGATTATTTTCATTGTTTTAATGTTCAAAAAGGCTGATCTTGATACAGGCTATGTAGTATAAATATATAAACATTCAATAGATTATTATTTGAAAATTATTGACGATAACTATTCCTTAAACCTCTAAGAAATATTCATCATTCTAAAAGGAAAAAATTTTATATTTAAATATTCAAAAAAATATTAATCTTATTAAAACTACTCAATCGTTAATTATTATTTTAATTTTTTTAAATAATATAATATAATTTATAAATAATTCTTTATTACTTAAATGTTTTTTTTCAAATTTAAAGTTTTGTTTGTTAATGAGAGTTATTTTATGAATAAATCATAAAGCGTATACTGAAAAATTATCATTCATTTTTTAATTTTTAATTTTATATTATATACCATAAAATATTAATATTAGTAATTTTTGTTTTATATGATGTTATAAGTTTTATTGTGCAATTTTTATTCTTAAAATATTTACTATTATGTGACCCGCTCGAAGACTCACACCTTTTTAGTTACTGCACAGATGTTATTTTTAGCAATCAAATTTGTTGTGTATTTTGTACAATTTTTAAAGGGCAATAACAGGTAATATCAAATGTATAAATGTGTATTTAGTTAGATTATTCTAGTATATTTTTATATTTTTTCTTATTTATATACGAGACAATCCTGGTTATCATCTAAAAATATTAATAATCAAATTTTATGCTACACATTTTTTAAAGTTTGTTATTAATTATTTTAATAAAATGGATTGTTTACAGAATGTTGGAAAATAGTTTTCTTTAAGGAAAACATTCCTGTATTTTCAGGCATTTAACCCACGGATAATGTGTGATTTTACCTGCCCGGCCTATTTGTATAGCCCGCAAGTGCCAAGTGGGGTGGGTAAAATCGCACATTAACAGTGGTTTATATGCGTGAGAATACGGTACTTACGGTAGTTTTTCTTGGAACATAGGGAAGGTTCTATAAATATGTATCACTTCGTGTTATAAAATTTATATATTTTAGTAAATCATTTAACAAAATCTTGGTTACTTTTATTACTGTAGTTAAATAAATATTTATAAAAGTTAATAGTTAATGAGACAAAATTAGATATTTCAAAATCTAAATTTTAGAACATATTCCAATTAAAAGATATCAAAATAAATATTGAAAGATATGAGTTGATATGATGACATATTAAGGATGATGTTATATGCTTGTTAACATTTTTATGAGAGTAAAAATTGCAGACATTCGTGAAAATAATGGCATAATTAATGATTGGCCTCAAAGTATTAAAGCTTTGGAAGAAATTTTGTTACGAAAGGGAATAGAGAATACCTAAAGATCAAGATTTCATTTTTAGGTACATAACATGTGGTACCCCCGTTTCGGTACCAAGACATTTTGGTCCAGCCATTTCCACACCAAGAAAGTTTGGTCGCCAAGTTTTTAAATTGTTTCCTTGTAAATTTTCTTGTAATCTCTTAAAAAATTGCAATAATAGCTTTTACATTTTCGAATTGAACCCGAGTTTTTCAAATGTTTCAAAAGATTTTCAATTTTCTTTTCAAAATGCATAGACTGCTTTCTGGGGTTCAAAAATATTGGTTTACTGTCGGTTTCGATTCTGTGACCACAACATCTGTTAACCACAGATTGTACTCGTGTTTCATGAATACATCCTCATATCTTGCCAAGACTTATTTCAGTCCTTTACAAACTTTTGGGTGCTTCTATATTATCTCCAACATATCTAGGTTTCTGCCTTTCTCGATGATACTATTTAATTAGTTTTTTTAAAGTCAAAAAGTCATAACCATGTTTTTTAGCCATAATGTTCATGTTTTCCACAACAATAGCAATCCCCTTTCGATAATCCTTGTTCCTCAGACTGTTGGAGGCCCTTCATTTGGCAGTTCAATTTCCTTGCTTGAAACCACGCTGAGTGAACTGGAATTGTAACTTTTGGTAGCATTTTGATGACCCAAATCAATTGTCAAATCACTGTTACCACCGATAACCTATTAGGCTGTCGAACTGTTATTTCTGTGAATTTGGACCGGCCATTTCGGAATTCCTGGAACGATACTAGCTCCTTGTGCTAATTTGTTTTCCGAATTGATTCTGCAAATGATTGCTTTCTCGTCATAACCACCACAGTTTCTTCTCTTGCCACAATATCTTCGTAAATTCGCACTTCGTAGCGCATCTTTTGGATCAGCATTTTAGGTTTGAATACAAACCTCTCCTTCAGTACTTGAAATTTTATTTTTTCGCAAACAACTCTTCTACGATTTCATCCTTCCCTAAAACCTTTCATACGCTTCTCTGACTTTCAATTCAAAAACTAAAAGCCTTTCATTTTCCTTCTGCTCTATATTTATTAACACTTCAAGTTCTTCTAACACTGTGTTTTCTTGGTAAACGACTTTGTAAAACATTGCTTTGCCTCCTCATCGGAAACACTTTTATATCTGCTTTGTATTTTTTCCAGAGAGTATCCGCCTGATCTATCAGCATGCTATCGAACAATATAGTGAACGTTATTCACATATATTGAGTCAATCGGCACATATCTAAAAACCAACATCCTACTTTCTCAGTACAATTCCCATCAAACAGTCTGAATTTCTTGTTGATGGCATCGGTCAATGCTTTAGGAATTCCAATTTATGCAGCGATAGAATTATTTTCACTCCGTTTCGTTAACCTGTAAATTTTATTATGAACTGCTATGCATCTGTTCTATTCCTGAATTTTTTAGCTCCTTTAATCGGGTGCCTCTGTACTTTCTTCTTCTCTGGATTTGTTCTTGTTTTCTCTTGAACTAACTGAATGTGTTCATAAATCCGATAGCTTCAAAAAATTTTGTTAAAGAAGTGTTTTGATTTTTTTTTGTCGTATTCCTGAATGACTTTTGAGGATTCATTTCTTATACAGTTTATTTTATTTCATTCAATTAGTTTGCAAAAAATATACCTAACTAAAAATTATTTGTTAAAATTGTTCAAAGTACCTGATTATTTATTTATCTAGTTTATTAATCTCACAGAAATTAGTTTATTTTTATGTTTGAGTCAGGAAAAAAACAGAAACATACAAATGTTGAGTGTATCGTTTGAGTACATTTTGACGATAATTCTCACTAAATATCAAAATGCAAAGGAAATCGAACAAGGTTTCGCACGATGACACTTGAAAAAGGGCCTTATTGGAATTTGTACAATGAATGCGATATGAAAAAATATGTATTAATAATTTAATGATATTTCCTACTTTATATTGTTCAGAAATATGATTTTAAAATGAAATACAAATGGATAGATTAATATTTGGAACGATTATTATTCTCTACTTATTATCATTAAATACAATTTCATTGTTTAAAAATTCTGTGTCAAAATTATGTTTTAAACAAAGAGTAATTCCGGAAAATCAGAACTGGAATGGATATTTAACAGACAATATTGAAAATATTAAATTATCCATAAATAAAAATTGGACTACCATTAAAAGGTTTGTACAGAACAAAATCACAATTTAGCTTCATCAGCTCTTCATGTGTCGTTATCTTATACTATCTTATGACGTTATGTAGTATTTTAACTCATCCTAGGACAGGATAGGTTGCTAGTAAATGTAATATTTATTTATTGCTGGGTATAAATATTATCGAATGTCATTGAGTAAGTCGGGATTACCGAGAATCATCTTCATGTGTCATTTTGAATCCAATCAATGTCAAATACGCAAGCTCAGACTCGACGATTGTAAGAATAGACCTTCTTCTGTTTCAAGGGATGAGTTTTATGTTCTACAGAAAGGCTTTGATTCACATTAAGAGTAGCACTTCTATGTATCATTATTGATAAAACACTTTAACTTATTAAATAATATCCAAAATGGGGCAAATGAGGGCCGTCTAAATTCTTAATAGCTTTAATAAAACAAATAAAAATTTTGCCATTAACATCCAGAAACATTTCGCGGTAAATATAATATATATGCTTTAAATCTACCATTTTACATTCTAACTTTTAAAGTTTTATATCATTTTAAAAACAAAAACATCAATATTCAAATATTTTCCAAATTGTGATTGATGATGATAAAGTATAAAATCGAAACATGTTAAATGATTATTTTTTTTAAAAAGCTATAAATTATTTTTAAAATATATATTAAGAATAAATAAATAATGCATTTTATATGATTTTCATTTTATCGAAAAATCGTGAAGAAAAGAGATCTAAACGATATGAAATCTTATTCATGCACTGGGTCAGAGATTAGACATTGAATGAATAATTAATTTCCTGTAAAAGTAGTTTCATAATGGAAATGGTAGTCTCAAAAACAAGACGACTAATGATTTATTTCCGTTTATAGTGGTAAATTTAAGATGATAGAATATCAAAAAAGGTACATGGTTTGCCTTATGGATTCTTTCAAGTGAATTAAGGTGCAACATTTGACTTGAATTATTCGAGTTAAATGGGAATATTGTTTTTATTCAAGTAATGAGATGATATTCTTTTGAGACGTAACTATTGTCTTTCATTCTAATATGGTTATCCGTATTAATATTACAAAAGTGGCTTTAAAGGCCTTTCAATGTTTCAATCCATCAATCTTTTGTCAACTTTGTTAATTTTTTTAGTACTATACTTTACGATGTTCTGGAAATAGAATTAATTAGCAATTTCTATTCAATTTTATTGAAATCACTTCATTCAGTGAGTTCGAAAAATTGAATATTACTGACAATGATGCAATAAATTAATACTTTAGATTGTACATTTGGGCATTCTTCAGTGGCTGAGATATTTAGTGGAAGAAAAACTGATGAGATCCTTTCACCGTTTATTTGCAAAATATTAAAGAAATAGATCAATCTTTCATCGAAAGTCACTTTTGATCCTCGATTCAGCTACTGGTCATAAGACCGATGACGTTAGATCAAAAACATTCTCACAAGGAACACTTTGATCAATAATCCCCGGTGGCCTCACTAAGAAAGCTCAACCTCTCAATATTTGCGTCAACAAGTCATTTAAAGCAAATTTGAGAGCTTCGTTGGAAAATTGGATGATAAATGGCTATAAAGAATATAGAACATCAGGAAGGTTTAAGCGAGAGTTTTAGGAGGAGATTGCCAGGTGGATCTCCAAAGCCTGGAAGGCAGTTCCTGAAACAGTAATTTCTGTATTATCGCGCAGATAAGTCGCAAGCACGCATAAGTCGAACATGAGTTTTTTTTTAAATATGCACTTTTTTGACAGACAAACCGCGGCTTATATGCGCGATATAACTATATAGAGTTATGGAATAGTATGCATTTTTTGTAAACTTTTTCACTAATATAAAACTTCGTTTAAATTAGAAAATTCTAATTAAAAATTTTGCTTATTACATTTACATATTTATGCGCAAAATCTGATTTTAAAATTTGAATGAAAGTATTAAAATGTTCTTTGTGTTAATTTATTATTATTATTTTGTGATAAACTATCAATCAAGAAGAATCTCATGATATGGGTCGTATAAGTCGTAACTACTTTTGTTTCTTTTTAACTTTCATTTTTTTTCACAGATAGGTCGCGACTTATCTGTGTGATAATACGGTAGAAATGAAATTTGCATTTTTATTCGGATTTGGATAAATGTGGTTATGGTTCATACTTCAAATGCTGATAAACACATGTGGAAATATACATCTTATTACATTCAACACACACTTTGTTTTTGGTGGTCATATAGTTCTTTTCCAATTTTACTTTACGAATGGCATTTTCATTGTTTTCATTTATGCATTTCACTTGCTTGGACATTTTTCAAAATTCGACTTATTTTTTTGTTTTCCCAAGTTTTCTTCCATAATTACATTAAAATCGGCCACAGTATCAAATAAAGCAATCACTTAATTTTCAATTATCTCACAATTAATGATCAGCTTGTTGCTTGATTTTTCATTTTTCGACCTGGAAATTAAGGTTGGTTCGTACTTCTTCACTGCAAACTTCGGTGTACTTCCGTGACCATTAATAAAGTCAACATACTTGTGCCATACTTTTTCTGCTTTATAATAGTTGATAATTTGTTACGTTTGTTTCATTGTTCAATCCTTTCATTTTATTGGATGGAAGACTGTTTTTAATATTATCTACCATGTTTAGATGGTTAATCTCGTCTGCTGAGTAATTCGGATCATTGACTGTTTCTATTTCGGATTCATGTTCAGGTTAAGGTTAGGTCAATATCTTGATATATCATGAACATGAAGCTGCTTTCGAGTTTTGAACGCTAACTTTAATTTTATCTGGAAAAGATAATTACTGAAGCTCTTTTCATATCAATCATTTTAAAGTGCTTTGATGTGATATATAAATAGTAAAACGTTCATTGACTATGTAAGTCTAAAACAACGCAAGAAATTTGTTATTTGTTATTAAAATGTCTGCAAATTGATATTTAATAAATCTCTGAATTGTATTGAAAATTGTGTCTTCTTAACTAATTCTAATAAAATATTTCTTTTTTGTCGAATATGACAATTAAAATATTAATATTAATGCTATAATTAAAATTTTATATCTTGTTCCTTCTTTTTAATATGAAATAAGAACAATTTTCTTTCAAACTATAATTTATTAACAATAAAAATGAACTATTTATGAAAAAAAGATTTTATTTAGGAATTTCTTGGAATTTTGATTTCTGTTTAAACGATTGGAAAATAAAATATTAATTAGAAACGAAAAATAATTTATGGTTTCAATTATGCAACCGAACGAATTAATAATCGGTTTTTGTTTTCTTTCGATTTTTTTCTTTTAAATGAACAGTTTCATCTTTTTAAAGTAAATTTTGTTTACCGTGAGAATAAATAAATAAATTATTGGTAAATAAAATTAGGTTTATTTTGTTGTATTTGAGATTTTCACTTAATGATAAATATAATAATTATAATTTAAATAATGGGTAAGTTGAAATTATAGAAAAATATTTATATCAAGTTTAAGTAAATTGTTTCTCCATATTCCTACAAGAAGTTATTTTGATAAACAGGTTTCTAATTACACATTTATTTAAAAATTATATTGCATGTATATATATATATATATATATATATATATATATATATATATATATATGTTTGGAAGGAAATTAATGTCCGCTATTAACAAAATTTTTATGCATTAATATTTTAATGAAATTAAGTATTTAATAGATTATGTATTGACCCTTATTATCAATGACCTGACGACACTTCGTGACCAAACTTTCGATCCAATCACTAAAGAACTCCGGGGACTTGAGACAATAAATGAAGTGATAGCCCGAATTCTTTTCCCATTAAGACGTTTTGTAGAGATCGAAACAGGTGGTAATATAATGTGGCCGTATCTGGACTATATGGTACATGAGGCAAGACCTCCCACCCCAACTCTTTGATCTTTTGTTGTGTCACTCTTGCAAAATGTGGCCGAGCGTTATCGTACTGACAAATAATACCTTTTTATTGACAAGGGATACCTTATTCCTCTTCAGATTTTCATTCAGCCGATCCAATTTGGCACAATATACTTCAGCCGTGAGAGCTTGGTTAGGGTTCAAGAGTTCCCAGTGCACCGCTCCTTTCACATTCCACCAAATACAGACCATTATCTTTTGCGGATGGAGATTAGGTTCAGCCGCCGGCAGCAGTGTATGGTTACGGCTCAAACATTGTTTGCGGTGCTTGACATTGACGTATTAAAATTAATTAATATAAATTAATTAAGTCATTTAAAGTTTTAAAATGATTTTAATTTAAAAAGAAATTTAAACATTAAATATAAATTTAAATCAAATTAGATCCAGATATTAATAATTAAAATATTAATCAGCCCTTTGAGTAAAAACTGTTTGGCCTGGTTTATGTGGAAACGTTACGCTAGTTTAAATATACAGTTTTTTTTCTAATTATATTTCATTATCATAATGTTTTTATTTACTCTGCTAAATATTCAATTACTTTTAGATTAATATTTTTTATCATTTTTTAATTTTATTTTTGATTTATGGCGAAAATATCCAAATAGTTTGCCCATGCGCAGTTTAGTTTGCACGCAAAAGCATTTGAGATAATACTGTGGTGTAAGCAATGAGTAGAACATTTAAGGCTTCTTACTTCTAATATATATATATATATATATATATCAAGAATATGGTTTAAGGGTAATTTTTATCATTTTATAAGTTTTATTGTTTATAATATCAAGTATAGTTTACGATAATATTTTTTTAAACTTGGATACTTATCAATCTTCGTATAAAAATATAAAAATTGTTTCCATTTGTTCAATATTAGCTTCTTCGAAGTTATTTGTAATAATAATAGTAATAGTTGTATTTTATAAAAACAAATCCACGTATTCAAATATTGTTAAGAGGTTGATTTTTTTAAATATATCATTTTGTCTTAAAAGAATAAAATAAATAAATCAATAGAAAATATAAATAAATTTTAAAATATCGAAAAGGAATGATTTAAAGCAATCACTTACGTAAGTCTAGTTGGAAACTCTTAACAAATTATAATAAATTTTATTATTGTAATGATGGCAATTAATTGATAATGATAATTAATTGATTATAATAATTAATTGATAATAATAATTAATTGATAATGTTGTTTTAATAAATGTATTTTGGGCAGAATTTTAAAATACGTGTAATTTGGATACTGATTTCAAGACATATTTTATAGTCATTTACCTTATTTTATTACAGTTATATTTATTATAAAAGCGATTAATTCAAATTCAAATATTTAGTCTCAGATTAAATTATTTAAATTAATTCCAGTATATTAATTCCCTTTAAATAAATCATACATAATCAGCTTTTGTTTTATTCAATTAAATGTAACAGTTTCCATAACATAAATAACATTCCCATCAAAATACCTCTCCCGTTGAATATTTTAATGGACCAATGATTTGTATTTTTCGTATTTCAATAAACCAATCAACAGAAAAAGTTTATCAAAATGAGTGGTGTTTATGCATGCATAAAAATGTATAAAAGAAACTGAGAAATACGTCTAATATACTTTAAAATTATTATACATTTGTCTCCATACCAAGTATTATCGTAGATTAAGCCTTCAAAATTTTGAAATAGTAGATTTTACAATAAAGATAGTAAAGTCATTGTAAAATATCAAATAATCGATGGTAGACTTTATAAAATGACTCATGAAGCAATGAAATCTGATTTTGTGATATAATTTAAATGTCTATGGATGAAGAACAACAAACCCTTTCCGCTCATTTGGTTGAGCCTAGCTCGATATAATATTATTCTCTTTCAAATCAGACGATAACCTTTGCTCTATAGGAATAACTTTAATTTTACAAAAGTTTTTGTAAATATTAAATTATTTATTAATTTATTAATAAATATAAAAAATGCCTTCAATTTATGAATTTAAAGCACTTCCATTATTTTTAATCAACGGATTTTAAAGAGCATTTATATTTAAAAGCATTTATATTTTAATGCATGTATATTTTTGTAAAAATGTAAAATACTTGTTAAAAAACCGCATTTGATGAGTTTCTTTTTAACACAAAAATAATTATCATACATTGACTTATTATGATTTTGACCTAGGTTTTTTTGCTGATTATCGATTTTAATTTGTTTTTTTTTATGTATTTTTCTATCGCTTTTGTTTAATTAATCCATTATTTGGTAAATGTTTTGGAAAATAATTAAATTTAATCAGGAATGAATAAGCTTGCGAAATTTCAGCTCTGTTCAAAAATGAAGTTAGAAATTTTCGCGTAACAATTTGTAGCAAACAAACAAACAAACTAAGCAAATAAATATCAAGCGTGTTATTCATTATATTTTTAAAATAAAAATAGGGACACCATTTCAACATATATTTTAGGATAATATATTTCGAAAGTTTTACCGTCATCTTTAAATCACCTATTATGACCATTTTTTACCTATTATCGGGTGTTCCAAAAGTAATAAGAGTATATTTGTTTGAATCTATCTCCAGAAAGGCATTTTATTTCGTGTATATTCATATTTACGTTTTAACACTGACTATTCTCGTATATTTACAGATGAATGAAATCTCGACACGACGCCCTCTTGAGGAAAGAATTATAATCTACTCACAATTTCAGAATTATGAAGAGGTATGAAGACTGTAGTATTTTCATTTTTCTACCTCACCTCCTAAGTTTCAGCAGACTGGAAGCGTTGAAGATTTCTCCAGGTAAGGGCGACCAGCTACATCTACAATGCCTGAAGGGCTTGGAAAAGTTAAAAAGTTGGTCGCCGCAGATTCTTCTTGACCTTCCACGAACGATCTATCATCGCCTGCTTGTAAAACTTGATCTTAAGCCCTACCATCCGCAACACATGCCAATGCTCAGTGATTGCAAGTTTGATAGGCGAGAAGAGGTTTCCAAAACGATTGTGGAGATATTCAACGCCTACCCTCACTTAATTGACCACATAATGTGGACAGATGAATCTTTGTTTCACCTATCTGGATCAGTTTTACTACATAACAATGTTTGGTGGGTCCAGAGAATCTCGTCAGGAATTTATGGTGGGGTGTGGAGTAACTTCAGTGGGTGTCTTGTGACCTTACTTCTTTGATGGTCCATTCAATGATGATACATATCTACATCTACTTCAAACAATTGTGTGGCCTTATGCGAGATACAAGAGGCTTACCTTCCAGCATGACGGGGCTCCTGGCAATTACACTGCTTCAGTACGCAGCTGGCTCGACCAAAAGTTTCCTCAGCGGTGGATTGTTACAGGTGGAGTGGCCCCCTTGTGTGCCTGATTTAACTGTGTGTGATTACTTCCTCTGGGGCTACCTGAAGGAGCATGTGTACCGCACAAGATCTGCTACCATTGCTGAGCTTCGAGACAAGATCGAGTACAGCATTAAAGAAATTCCACAGGAAATGGTCAAAAGAGCATACCATGCAGCGTATCATCGGTTTGAACAGTTTGAACATAAGGTTTGAACCTTACATGGATAATAACTGCAAATGTGATTCCATTCAGAACACTTTTTGTATGTTGGCAGATACAGCTGTACAATTAACTTTGCGTTCTCTTTTATTTTGTCAGATATGCATACAAAATAATTTACTCCCATTACGTTTGGAACACCCTATAAACATAGGAGAAATTAGTGATTATGTACTCTTACGTAAAATTAATCGAAAACTTTTAACAAATTTATTAAGAATGCCGTTTGACCATTGATTGTTACAGCTGTAAAAAATCGTACTTAGGAGGGATAAATCTTCTTCTCCAAAGCTGGTGTAGTAAGCATTCACAATCGAGTCTATAGAGTTAGGTTCTTGATCATTAGTTCCATTGTAAACATAGAAGCTCTTCTGTTTGAAAGGATAAATTGTCTATTTTACAGAAGGGTTCTGATTCACTTTATGAATGGCAGTTCTGTGAATCATTATTGATAAGACACTACAATCCATAAATAAAAATTCAAAATGGACAAGTAAAGCCGTTTCAAATTTAAAAATCTTTAAATGAATTTTAAAAAATATTTGGCCTTTGTTATTCAATAATATTTGAATAATTAAAATAAATAATCAATAATCTATTTCCTAAAAAAGCTTTAATAAAATAATTTTGCAAATATATATATATATATATATATATATATATATATGTATTTAAATTAATTATTTAGAAATTATATTCCTACATTTGTATTTGTAAAAAAATAGTTTCATAATTTTTGTAATAATCATGTTTTGGATTTCAAAAATTAATTTTTATTTTTTAATATTTAGTTATCGTTTTTAAAATAAATGTTTTTTGTCAGATAAAAAAATGTTAAGTGGATAAATGAAAATTTATTTATCAGTTCTATGGATGATTATTTTACAACAAATTATTTCCCAGTTATACACTCTAAATAAGTTTCCATATAATGCTTTTATCGTTTTTATAACAACTTCAATATGTACAGTGTTAAAAAAATATTTTTTTCAATATGAAATTTACAATAAATTTTGTTTCCCTTATTGTTATCTGCTGTGAAAAGCAACACTTGTTGCCCAAACTATTCTGTATTTAATGTTGGTCTTCGTTTGTTTAGTTTCCCCATTTTATTTCGAACTTTTGAGGTAAAATAATTTACTAAATTCGAATTATATTTATAAATTTTAAAATAAATGAAAAAAAACTTCATTTTGTAACATAAATTTATTATAGCAATATATTTCTACGAAATATCTGCCATAATGAATAATGTTTATCAAATTAATTTTGTTATTATTGTTTTGCATGCAACAACGTTTAACAAAGTTGATGAGGTAGTTGATTGGAAATGAATTGCTGGATTAACCCCTTTAATTGTTTATTCCTCATGAAATTATTTCAATAATATAAAAATTTCTACATAAAATTTTATACTTATTTATTTCAACAGTCTTTTTTATGTTCAGCAATATTACCATTACCATTTAATTTTCAATGCTCACGAATCCGATTACAGAGATGAACCGTCTATCCAATGCATGTGGCGTTGCACTCATAATACTCAAATTTATAAACAAGATCGGAGCATAAACTCAAAGGAGTTTTTAATTTATTACTAATTATATTCTGAATTTTACATGTTTTGGATACGATTTTTAAATTAAAATTCTTACCATTAATTGATTTTAGAATAAATGATTTGAATTTTTATAACCTTTAAAATAAGGAACAGCTAATATGTAGCTAAAATTTGTTCCTTTTCGGGTTTTAAAACATTATTTCAATCAATTCTTTTATTTACACCATTTTTAAATAATATATCAATTGTTTATCTGATTTATTTCACTAAGAAAGATTTTGAATAACCATTCATATATAAAAGGTAATTTAACTTGTTAAAACTAGAAGTAACCTTGAAGTAAATAACAAAGACCAAGAACGATACGCCAAGCCATTAAACATGCTACTATTATTCATGGATCGACAAAACCTTTAGGAAGTTGTATACAATCCCGTATCAGTTTTCTTTCTATAGATCTCTGTTTCAAAGCAGCAAAACGTTCAAAAAAGGTAATTAATAATGTCAAATCAAGTGATTCATCAACTTTGTTGAAAATTTTTGTTGAAACAGTAATTGCCTAATTATTTTCAAAAAAAATCATTGAACATGTATAAGCTAAACAGAAATTCCATCTAAAAGTATTGTCCTAATAAAATTTTGTTTTTAGAAATGACGTTTTTTAATTTATAAAAAACAATTTGCCAATGTTCTTCAAATTTATCAGTAAATTTTAGTATGATTTTATTTTATTACTTTGTTTTATTATTATTGAATTATTAAATAAAATGTTTCTTCTTAGGCGGTGTAATTAATTTACTGTTAAAATAAGAAGTTGATTAATCGATTAATGATCATTTTTTAAAAGAATGGATTACGTTTTTATTTTATTATTTTACTTATATTGTTATATAAAATAATAATAAAAATAATAAGATTTGTAGAGGAATTCAGGATGAATAGTTGGATGTCCGTAATACTTTTTAAATAATAAGAAATCTTACTTCTTTAACTGAAGAATAATGTTTAATAGTATAAAATTGTTTTTAATATTTAGTAACTAATTCACGATTTCTGTTGCATCTGACAACTCATGTATTATAGTCCGTCCCTAAAGGTTTGTCCAATACACAAATTACAAATTTTACAAAGAACGACAAATACTGTTAAAATAAGATAAATAACATACAATGTAACTTTATTTTCTTTTTGTTGAATAAATATCCAAAACCGATGGATTGAAGTTATTTTTTATGAAATGGTAAAAATGTATTTTTTTGTGATTTTTTAGTGTCCCATAAGGTTTGTCCAAATGCTCCTAAATACCGATAAAAGTTGTTACTCAACATATGTTGTTTATTATTAACGATCACGATAACATAAGACATTAAGTAGGACCTAATATTATATATTGCGTAATACATCAAACAGTAGACATGTAAATTTCGTCATACTAAATCTCCCCCTTTCTCTATAACATTGATTAATCTTTCAGGTATCGAAAAAACCAAATTTTGTAAACCATTTGAATCAATTCCACTCCAAATCTTTAAAATACTATTTTTAAGATCAGATTTTGATGTATATTGCTTGTTTGCTGCGTATAAACGACTAACAATGAGTGCCCATACATTTTCCATTG
>MQRK01238430.1:59060-80036 GCA_001938485.1 Girardia tigrina | reverse complement strand
AAGAATATATTTAAACAAATGAAAAGTGATACAAATAATAATTTCTTGACAGATATTATTTTACTTTGAAATATTGAAAAATATTAAAGTGGACAAACCTTTAGGGACGGACTATATTCGTTGTATTACATCTTTCCATAGTTGGTGGGTACCTTTTGGCAGTGTAGGAGTGGTTACTCAGGCTTTGGAGTTAGTTTAATAATAATGTTCATTTTCTTAATATGTCAAAAAATGCACAATTTCTTACAAAAAATTGAATATATTTTCAACGTCTCTAAATATGGTTATGAAATTAGGTTCACGGTACCAACCAGATAGCTTTTCCTTTCAGGCTGTAAAGAAAATTTCTTAACTAATGGCTAAGTATCAGTAGAAGCAAACAAAAAATAAAATGTGTTTAAAACCCGACAACAATAGATTGTACACAAAAAATAGTTGCTTATCCAGATTCTTCTAATTATACGATATGTGCGTTTTCAAACGAAATTTATGAATCCGTCTTAATGTACAATAAAAAATATTATTTAACACAAGGGTAGTGAAAATATTTAATCTGCTACTGTAGGATCATGAAACATTAAAAATGAATACAGAAATTTATTTATTTTACTATTGTCATTTATATATAGAATTTAAAGGGATTAAAAAGCCTACAGAATAATAATGATTATTATTATCTTTAATGAATAATTATTACATTACATTACATTTCATTAAAATTCCATTTAGTATCTAAAAATTATTTTTTAGTGTAAATCGTTTTTCTTTAAAAGATTAAGAATAATTTATCCATTATGACTTTTGAGACATCTTATATTATTATTGGAATTTATTAAGTTACACTAGTAGAATATTCCTTGATTTAATAAATACTTTATTTAAAGAATTAAATATTAAAATTTAAATTATTTAGAAATACAAAGATTCTACATCGATATTTTATCCAATAACTTACTATCTGTATCTGATAAAACCCAAGAAACTCTTAATTTTTTACATAGCTTGAAGCTATACCCATCCTCCCCTTCTTCAGTTGCCAGTAGCGGTCGTATCGGATCTCGATTGGCGAATGATGTTGAGTCCATCAATATGCTTTACTCATCTCTCAGACGCAACGAATCTCTAACCAATTCCAATTCTAATAGTCATAAAAAGTCCTCAAATACCTATGTGAGTTCGCTTTATTATTAATATTATTATAATAATATTTAAGTTATAAATAAATATTATTTAGCGATTACAATTTTGTTTCAAATATCGATGTTTGACTTTCAAAAGAATATTTTTAAGACTATTTTTGATTTAACATAACTATCAGAATAAATTATTTAAACACACTGTGTAAATAATAGTAAATTAAATTAAATTAATTTATTAGATTGAATTTCCGTTAAAGGAAAATTCATCAATTTACTGTAGTCCAATTAATTATAATTGAGCAATTATTTTTGAAAGACTCAACAAACCAAAACATTATTCTAACAAATAATATATTACGAATTTTATTTACCCCAATGAAGTCAAACTTTTAATTTCTCATTTTCTTTTTCAGCTAGGAAGGATGTGGGAATATCTCCTGGTTTGAAATAAATTTTAGAATATTTCCTCCCATTTGTGTCCACTTCCTTAATGGACTTCCTGAATGGACCCGTCTAACAGTTCGTACATTATCTCTGATTGTGTCTTTAATTATTTCAAGCTGCGATAAATGTGAAAGAAAAATATCGGAGGAATAACAAATTCTAAATACTTTTTAATGAAAACATTTTTAATAAGTGTGTTCTATTTTTTTCAAATCTAAATTTAAATATGTTTTGAAAGGATATTCCTTGTTCCATTAGACCGTAGTCATTGCTTTTCTCGAAAGTTTAATATTTCTTGTTCTATTCGTAATAACGAACATTATATTGTCAAAAATCTACATTTTCGACACATCTTGCTTTTTATGTTTAATTTTTATGTTAAGATCAAGCTTATGACTTTTCAAATATATACTTCTATTATACAAGAAGTTCTTTTAAAGTGATAAAATGTATAAGTGACAAAGTGACTAAGTGATCAAATATAAGTGATAAAGTATCAAATGAAAAAAAATGTCCGAACACCTCTCAGAAACGGTTTATCAATTATGAAGGAGTAAATGAAACTGTTAAATGAAACTGTTCAATCACTCTGTTGCAACGAGTTTTTTCATAATCTCTCAAACTTCATTCAAATGCAAACTAAAAAAACAATACGAATAACGTAATTCAATATACCCCTTTCTGAAATAACTTATAATGTACGATTTCCTAAATCATGTTAAGAATATTCATGAGACTAGAGAAAGAGTTTCTATGAATACACTGAGAATCATTAGAAAATTTTATATTTATTTAATTCGAATTCAAATATATCCTACTGGAGTAGGAATTATTATTATTAAATAATATACACGATCGGACCATTTAGCATCGACACAGATTTTCAAAACAGAGTTGCTTACAAACTTGATTGATCCACTGTTAAAATTGGTTCAGAAAACTACTTTTTGAGTTCAAAACACTTGCAACAGAAAGAATCAAACTGCTGGAAACACGAGTGAAAATCGTTCACTTACTTCTTCCGTATTTAGCCTTGCCTATTTGTAGCGTATCATGCCTAATAGATTCTATTTGAAACTTTTACAAAAAAATATGACTTTAATTTGCAAAATGATGAAATATTTATCAATTGATATTTTATATTTAAATTAATTAGTTTATAATTGAAAATTTGATATCAATTAATGCCCTCATACTACTAATTAATAATTAGTAAGCAGTGATGTTTACTTTTAGTTACCCATTTACTCCGCTTTGTTGACATTCAATGTTGTCTAAAAATTCGTAATTTACTCTTTCATTTTTCATTGTTAAAGTTATTAATTGCGTTACTCCATCCAAACCTTGTTGTAGAGAATGCTTTAGTTGAAGTCTTAGATTTAGGAATTATTTCAATTTTTATTTTTAATCAATTATTATTATGCTAAAAATATAATATAGAAAGATTAATATATATATATATATATATATATATATATATATATATAAACGATGAGAAAATAAAACTAATAAGACAAAAATGTTGTAATAATAAAACAAATTTTTGTTAGTTTATTATTTAATACAAGTTATTAAACGAAATTCCTTAAATCATTTATGATGTTTTATGAGATGGAATATATTGTAGACAGGAAGACAAATATCTAGTTTGAATGATTTATAACTTTTAATTATTATTATATTTATCTATATAATTTAATAAATTTCAAAATTTTAAATAACAATGATAAAAAATATAATAATAATAAATAAATAAGAAAACAAAAAAATTAATACTTGGTGAACGAATTTCCCTTTTTTCTACCTCAAATAGTTGACAATAACATTAATAAACGAATATTATTTAATAAACACAAATTTATTTTTCTATTCTTTATATTAGCTTACTTACTATATATGTATCCATGGAATTTAGAAACCTATTTTTGAAGAATTTTTACCCAATCAATTTTCTCCAAACTTTGCACTTTTACTCATTTTTGATGACAATAAATGATTATGTGATAATTTGATCAAACTAGAAAATCAAAAAAAAATATTTTTTTTCATAAATGTTTAAGCTGTATTATATAAAAATGTTTTGGTTTTTTCCTTCCATGCTTTATAATAAATTTACTGTGTTACTAGTTACTTTTTAATGCAATGGATATAAAAATATTTTGATTTACTAGATAATTTAAAAACATATCAGAAATAGTAAAAAGAAGACATTAACAAATCACTCCAAAAACGAACAATAAAGTAAATTGTCTAATCCAAACATAAAAATTACACCTAACCTTCAAAACCGAAAATTCGAATCTTCGATGTTGCCAAGTTATAATATCTGCCTATTGTAGGCGTGAAAGGAATTCATCTGACTTTAATGAAGAATTTTGTCTGGTGAGTATTCTTGGATGAGGGTATATTTTCGGGAAAATTTCTTTTACGAGTTCAAGCTACGTCAAAGCGCTGAGAAGAAGGTCTAACCCTACAAAAGAAACTAGGAGTCTCTAGATATTACTCGTATGGGTTCAAAAGCCTTCCGCTTATTTTATCATATTTTAGTCCAGTTTTCCATCGTACTTTGAAATTTTGAATATACCAGACCTATACTGATCGTAATATGATATTAAAGAACGACAGACTTTAAAATACATTTTGAGTATTCCATATTTGGAAGGATTTTGTCAATTTAAACTTTCAATTTTGAAATGTGTTAATAATGGTTTTATTTTAAAAATAATAGTGCAAACATATAAAATTCAAAATGTATTTTGTAATAAATCTTCAACTCCATTTTTATTGTGTTCGGATCTCGTATATCGATTTACATGTAATGGGTGCAATACCACATACATTGGAGAGGCATCACATCATCTCTGCAAATGAGTCCAAAACATGGTCTTAATGGGGATGGAAAAACAGAAAAGTTTGCAATTTGAATGAAAATATTAATAGAAATGATTTTAAAATTCTGTGCTCAGTTCAATAATTATTTGGAGAGAGAAGCACTGCATAACACATATTTAAATACTAAGATTAATGCACAAAATGGTCTCTGGAGAACTTTATTGAGTGTGTTTAAATGACACAATTATTCATTAATTTCATGATTACTGCTTGTCTGTATAAGCAAATTGAAAATTTATAATTGCTTTATGACCTGGCGATGACTGTTATATAGTCGAAATTAATTGTCAATGGAAATAAATTTTTTTGTGAAATGGTGTCTTTATTTTTAAAAATAATATGCCACGATTTTTTAAAGATGTGTAGCCGTCATTTCAAAAAGACACAAGAGTATTGGTTGAGCTTTTACATTCATAATAATTCATTTATATATAGAATTTAAAGGGATTAAAAAGCATATAGAATAATAATGAATATTATTATTTTTAATGAATATTTATTACATTCCATTAAAATTCCATTTAGTATCTAAAAATTAGAATACATTCATAATACTAATTTTTCATCTGAAAATACCATTTTTATAAATCACATTCTTCACATTGTTATTTTCAACCAGGGTTACTTTTTGTATTAAGTATTTTATTAAATTTATTCTATTTTTGGTCAATTATTTATAATTGCGTTTAAACGTTTTCAGTCTGATGACCCCATATTTCCGTATATATTTTTTGAACATTTACCAAATCTATTTAAATGAATTTTTCTGACAATTTTTTATAAAATATAAAATGTACTCATTTGATTCAATTGAAGAACTGAGACTGAGAGGCACTATTTTATTAATTAATATGAACTCATAATCAAAAATGTTGATAAATATTTTTGAGTTTTTTTGTTGTCGAAATTCTTTTTATACATTATTTGTTTTATATACTATTTTAATTCTAATAATGTTTTGTATTGTTTATTAATTTTTAACAGGGACGTCAGTCAATGATTGTTGGCAACGAGTCCCCATCTTACGAGAAAAATTCGTATACAAATGTAATAACTCCCGAGATTGATAATCAGTTAATAAACAGACCTATTGTTATGGAAGCTGTGGTCTTAAAAGGTTCGACTGGTTTTGGATTCAGTGTGGCCGGTGGAATTGATAATCCTTACTTTCACTTGAATGATCCGGGCATTTATGTCACAAAAATAACCCCAGGAGGTTCAGTTGATCTCAGTGGCAGTTTAAAGTATTTTTAATTATTATCAATTACTATAAGAAAGAAATTCCTTTTATAAATATATGTATATATATTGCATATAGTTAATTCTTTCTTTTGATATTTAATTATATTTATTATAAACAAATATTCTCAAAAATAACAAAATCTAAATTTTTATAAAATTTCAAAAGCATTTTAGAAACAATTTGAGTTGTGTTCTGTTTTAAAGACTGTTGATTACTTTTATTCCTGTGGGATAAAAATTGAATTTTTTTTAATAAAACATTTTTTTGAATTAATCATTGCTTCTCACACCTATTTTTTTCCTTTCACAAATGAAACTAAAATAAATATAGTCGAGCCATTTTCACCAACAATAATGTAATGTAACAACAATGAGTTGAATTCTATACATACTATCATGGCAAACATTGTTTGATGTCTTTTCTTCTCCATTAGTTTGTTATTTCTATCCTAAGAGTCTTTATAATTCATTGTCATTTTCCTTTTGACAGATAATTGATGAATAACAAATTTCTTCTATAAAATTCAGGGACAAACATTTTGATTTTGTTATTATTTTACTTTTTATCATTCTTCTTTATTTATTAGTAGTGTAAAAATGAGTCAAGGGTTCTTAACTTAACTTTTCGTCATTCGGTAGGATATTGGATTTTTATGATTTTATGATTTTGCGTATTTTATGTAAAATATTATTTAAACATTAAATGTTTTTTAGGAATTATAAACTTTTATTTTTACTTTCCAAGTTTCTATTTTGATATGTAAACTTGATGAAAATTATAATTTATTATGAGTATGTCGTTCATTTATGTTTTTATGTGTTTATGTTAGTTAAACTTGATGTTTTCCTCAGAAAAATGATAGTCTTTTTTCAGTCACCAGAAACGGACTTAAGATTCATTTTATCTGTGGCGAATTCATAAATTTTGAATATTTAAAATAAATAAAATATTTTAAATAAAATATCTAAAACCAAAGGTTCTTGAAAAGAATTATAATTAAAAATATCTCATTAATTTTAACAAATAATTCTCGAAAATAAGTTAATGAAATGTTATTTGCTGAAAATATAATTTTTTAAACATTAAAGCTATTTGAAAATTTTGTAAGTTTTAAATTATTTGCTAAATAATTAAGTGTTTTAACTCTCATATTTCTACAAAAATAATTTTTTAATTCAAATTAATTTATAAAGAATATTTTCAAATTCAAATTTAAAATATTTAAGTATCATTCTAAGTATTAATTTTAAATTTTGAATTCGATTTCATTTCCAAATGATTTTTAAATTAATCAAATTTCGATAAGCGAACTGAAGATTAACTATATAATATCCAAATAATTTTCATTGGATATTCATTGATGAATTATAGTGCGAAAAATATCCAAATAATTTTTTGAATGGAAATTTCGCTAATTATTATTAATGAAAATTAATTCTCTTTTTATTAAATTATAATATTTTAAATTCAATACAAATTTTATGTTTTTATAACATTTGATACTTAATTTTTTAAGTTATTATTCTGGTAATTTTTAATTTAAAATCTATAAATAATATTTATATTTTGTCTCTTTTCATTATTTCCTTTTTAAAATAAAAAAAAACATTCAATTTTCACGGAATCTTATATTTATAAAAAACATAATTCTGAAAAAACATCCATCTCTTAATGAATTTTTTATACCAAGTCTCTTATCTCTATGAATAATTTCAAATGGACTGATGGACAACTAAAAAGAAAACCATCAGATTATGGCAATGTTGATACAGACAAAATCAATTCGAGCAGGATAACTAGACAATTCAAATAGATAATAAATGTCGATTCATTGTTTCTGTCTATTTATAATAAAAAATTGATTATTTGAATTTAAAAAAGAATAAAAAAATCCATATTGCTTTAAGCGATAACAATATCTAATAAAAACTGATAATTATGTACCATGTTCTCGACTGGTAATAATTATGATATATTTAAAAAAAATTATTATGTTATATTAAGTGTTTCGGAAGTGGAATAATTTTTTAAATATAAATATATTTAAATTAAAAAGAAAAATTATATATATATATATATAATATATTTGATTAAAGCTTCTTTTATATAATCATTAAACATGTTTCGATGTTATATACATCATCATCAACAATGTTTGAAAATTTAATATTTTTATATTTGAATATTTGAATATTTCAATTTTCGTTTTAATTAAATAATATGATTTTAAAAGTTTCTTAATTATAAATGGTAAAAATATCATGAATATTATAATTTATTAAAATATTATTGGATAATAATGATAAAAGAATATTTTAATTAAAAATTTAAAGTATTGGAATGACCTTACTTTGCCAATTCTAAATGTTAATGAATAGGTTGTAGTGTCTTATTAGTAGAGATTCACAAAACTGCAGTTCGTAATGTGAATCGAATCCCTTTTGTAGAGAACTGATCTTTTGAAATGGATGAGCTTCTATCCTTACAACATAACAAATGGTCAAGAACCTTAGTCGATCGACTCATTTGCGAGTGCTCACTAATCCGAGTTTTGATATGACGATTAGTCTTTCCGATATGGGTCTCCCATCTCTTTCTAATGATATTGAGCCTCTCGACTCTTTAGAAGGTCTACCCAACTAAAAAATCACTAGCAGTGCTCCGTTAGGCCTCCTACGGGGTCGGATAGTTTCGGTATCCGAGATCTTTTCGGCTTCCCTGTAAGAAACGACCACCGTTTCCCATCTCTTTCGAATGGTATTGAGCCACTAAACTTTATAGATGGTCCACCCAAACTAAAGAGTGCTAGCTGCCCCCCCCCGATAGGCCTCCTACGGGGACGGAGTGCTTCAGTCTCCAAAATTTCTTGGGCTTCACTGTTGCAAACGACCAATCATGGATTGTGGTATCATGATTGAGCATCCCTTTGGCTATATTGGTGAACTTGGTACAGCCGCGAAAGGGACATTTGAACTCTCCTCTCGCATTTGGATCTGCGATCCTAAAAGACAAATGTGTATCTTTGGGATAAGTCTTTCGCTCCACCACCGTTGAAATAGTCGGGGTGACTGTTGCTGGCTGAAAGTCGGTCGTTTGGATGAGTGTTGGTTCTTCAACACTATCTGGATTGTCGCTTCTTCTGTTGGATTGCGTTGATTATTCAAAAAAGTGTCACAATCTTGACTAGGTGGCCTAACATTGGAATAATAAAATAGACTGTTATAAAATTTTGATTTTAAAATACATAATTAAAAAATTACTGAAACTTAAAAGATTCCTTATGAAAATTTATTAAAAACTAAAACTCATCCTGATCTAATATATATATTATAATAAATTTGTTTGCATTCTGTAATGGGTATTCAAGGTGCTCTTCAATTTTTTATTAGAAAATTTATCGATTCTAATTCTGTGAATTCCATCTAAACATTTTGAACTTCTTCCCTGTCTATCTATTCGGTATTTTTTAAAAGTTTGGTCTCTTTAAAGATTGAGAGTTAAAGATTTCTGAATGTTAATGAAGCAAAATAATTGTTGAATATTTTTTAAGTTATTTCATCTTAACATGTGTGTTCTTACATGTGCGCAATATGCTTTTTCATTTGAGGCCAAATGTAAACTTTGAAACAAATATGAATATTTGAATTTCTCATTAGAAGTGGTCCCAAATTCTATATATTTGGAAAATAATCGAGAGGAACAGGCGCAGGTAAACACTTATTCATAATTATTTTTAAATGAATTACACCTGTAGATGTGCAACAAAAACTATTTTTACACTATGATTTGAGTGATTTACTGAAAATTTTTAACAAAAATGGAATAAAAATATAAAACCTTTTCTAATTCGAACATTCAGGAAATTTTATGAAATTCACAATAAGTTATATTGTTATTTAAGTATACGTTAAGTATACAGAAAAAAATTAATTAATGATAAATTGAAAAAAATACCGTGGTTTAAATAATACAAAAAAACACTATTTTTGAAATGAACTATTTGATAAAGAGCGTTTGACTTGTTGTTGTATTCCAGTAATTATGCCGTGGTTTTAGATGTCGATCTATTGATTTCTGATGGAGCGAAAAATTGTTATCCTTGTAGCTGAGTTATCCATAATCTATAGACAATTGGTTTCCCGACGGACCGAGCATGGCAATCCCGGTCTTTCACTGCCGGTCAAATTAGTCTATGGGATTCCGACGATCTCCAAAGAGCTGGGACGTCCGACTGTCTACATGAATGGTGACTTCAAAATTGGACACAACGGACGACGACCGAAACTATCTGTGCAACTTTTTGCACCAGACGGAGGACCACACGCCGGGAGCATTTGCAGCATGCAGAACGACTCGCCTATCGACCAAAGAGGGTTATATTGCTCAAAAATCGAATGATGGCACAACGACCTCAGTGGACAAAGCAACTTGCGCACTAGATAGCAAACAAATGAAGCAAGGTAAATACTGTAATGACTACAGTCATGACATGCTATTATTCTTATTAGATGGAACGTCTTCTCATGATCTGGTTTCCTTGCAGGTTGTCTTCTCTGATGAGACAATGATGTAAGCAGGTGGCCATAGGAACCAATTTGGAGAGCGTATTTAACAAGGCCATGTGCAAAGTCGGCAAGCATATCCCTCTCGAATTATGATCTGGAGATTTATCTCCAGCAGAGGACCTGGACGTTTACACAGGGTGAAGGGTCAACTGCATCCCAACAATACTGTCAAGTCATTGACACTTGTCTTCTCCCACAGGCAGAGAACTGGTATGGAACTGAGGAGTGGATCTTCCAACAAGACCACGCCTCAGGCCACACTTCAAGAAAAACGCGATCACTTGGAGGACAATGGAGTAACCAAGTTGTCTTTGCCTGGAAACAGCCCAGACATTAATCCGATAGAGACAGTCTGGAACCTGTTGAAACGTGAGGTTTGACAACGAAATGTTCCCAAGGAGGCATTGGTGGAAACATGTCAAGAAATATGGTTTTCCTCCTCTGATATACGTAACTTTTGTTCTGGTGTACCTGAAAGCAAGTGTCACCGTATGAAAAAACTTTTGTGTGCTAATTGAGGTACAACTTCCCATTGAAATAAATTATTCTCTGTATTTCATGTCTTTTTTCTCATTATGCAATTAAAACCGCCACTATTGTATGTGTTGTGTTTGTAGTTAATAATATCTATAATGATTGATAATTTTGAATTTTTTATATTTTATTTTCTCTAATTTTGTCGAATATAATAAGTAATGAGGGTAAGCAATATTTCGTTGGAAAGCTTATTTTTTTCTCATTTCTGAGATATAATTGCGGCCTTAGACTAATAGTTTAAAAGTTAATAAGAAAAAAAGAAGAAATCAAATAACAAAACTTAATTGGAAAATCATACGGAAAGACATACTTGTAGGCTTTATCACTTTACAACGTGAAGTTTTCAAATTGTGAATTTTTTTACCAAGAAAAAATGAATGTGCAAATATTTAACTAAACATTAGGTTTTTATGGTTTTGAATATGAAAAATGCAAATCAAGTACAATGGGGGTAGAATTAATCAGAAAAAAATTGGAAGATATCATGAAACAAGCGATATAACTGTTAAGAGGTAAGAAAGTCTTATCATTAAAAGTTAACTTTTTACCTCATTCCAGAACTTACAATAAATTTTGCGAGAATAAAAGAGGATTTTCTAACAAAGAATCTATGAAAAAAGCTGATTACTATAAGAACAAGAGAAAATATTGAAGAAGTTAAAGAATTCATCACAGAAAACCCTACAATATCCCCTAGAAAAGCTTCTTAAGAACTCAATATTAGAACAATATTAGAATAGCATTGCGCCGAATTATGAAGGAAAAGATTAATTTGTTTTGCAATATTCAAGTTAATCAGCCAATTAATCTGAAATCCAATTAAAATAGATTTGAATTTGCATCATATTTTTGAATATTATTATTATTATTTGCAAACAGTACATTATCGATACTATAAAGGGATTTAATTGATTTAAAAAAGATTTAGTGTTCGGATTAAGTGCACTGTCAATGGGAAGCCTTCGTAAAGGAACAAAGTTATAGATATGGTGGAACAGGAAATCTATGGAGATACTTAAGATAAAATTTTAAATAATCTTTTCGTTCTATCGAAACTTTAAAAAAGGATATTGAAAAAATATCAAAGAAATTCTACAAAAGATGTTTCAAGACACTATACAAAGTTTTAAAAAACGTATTCAACATATAAATTTATCGGAAGAAAGACATTTCGTAAACCTCCTATGTTAATGTTAATTAATTTTTAATAAAACTCATTTTTCATCAATTTCTTATGGTCATTTGCATATAACTTTATTAATCGTAGACGCAAATTGTCATTATCATCGGAATCAAAATAAAATAAGCTTTCTAACAAAGTTGCTCACCCCAAATTCTGAATTTTCCAAAGCAAAACTTTGTTGTGTAATAATTATATGAAAGTATATTCCGATTATTTTTTTCTTCAAAGGCATATATTAAGGGTTAAACTATCATAATATGTACCAAAATCAGCATGCATACCTAGTGGCCAACCCAGTATATCACTTAATGCGGACGACACTGGAACAAATTATCTAAGATGCGATGGAGTTCAATAGTAAAACATAAAAATTTTTAATTTAAAAAATGAAGTTTTAGAATGAAATCCGGATGATAATTTTCTTTTAAAAACAACATTCATCCATTAAAAAGTCATCCAATATATTTTGACGGATCAACCGTCATCTTCAGGTCACTGATTAATAATTAATTCACCTGTAAAATTAAAATTCTCCCAATTTTATGAATTCGTTACATCAAATGTTACTTTTACCGTTGAAATGAAGCGAATAGAATCTTACCTTTTCTGGATCTTTTCGTTGAAAGAAAATCTCTTAGTTATGAGACTGGAATTTATAGGAAGCAAACTGATACAGGTTTATATACTTCACAGTTTTTGTGAACTGAAGTCTAAAAGAAAAAGTCTAAAAAGTCTAAAACAAGGCTTAGTTTATCACTCTTGGTCGTTGTCTTCCACTTTTGTTAATTCTGTAGAAAGTGTTAATAAACTACGTTCTTTGTTAAATCAGAATGGTTATTCTAAATGTTTTCTGGAAAAATTAATAAAGGAAACAGTAGATAAAATACTTTTGAAAGATTTTTCGAAAAATCAGAGTTTAGCTTCTTCTGTTGGATCTAAGAAAGAAATCGAAGTATCAGTAGATATAAATAATATGCCCAAATATTGTTTAATTGTACCTTATTCTGAAGGATGTAAGAACTTTTAAAATACATTGTTAAAAGCAACTAACAATGAATTAAATTTAAAAATTATATCACGATCTCATAAAATTCAAAATATTTTCAATAATAAGTCTATTACACCTTTAACACTTTGTTCTGATATTATTTATGAATATAAATGTAATGGGTGTGATGCCACAAACATTGGAGAGACTGAACGTCATCTCTGTAAACGAATTCATGAATATAGTCGAAAACAGAGTAAGAGCAGAACATAGGAAAAAATGTAAATGTGATGTTAAAATAGATAATTTCAAAATTCTGTGTACGCATTTTGACAGGCATTGGGAGAGTGTCATGTGTAGCATTGTTAATTAGGTCACGTAGCCCTAAAATCAATGTTCAATCGGCAGTTTCAACCAGCTTATTGAGAATTTTTGATTAGCATGATTTCATGCAATCGATTACATAATCATCCTTTTTGTATTTATATGAAATTATTAATCAGTGACCTGAAGATAACAGTTGATCCATCGAAATATATTGTCTATAAATATATTTTTTAATGGATGAGTGTTGTTTTTAAGAGAAGTTTATAAATTATAAAATTATCAAAGTGTTCCAAAAAAAATAACATATTTTATCCTTATACTAAATGCTTTTGTATTTCTAATATTAAGGATACTAACAGCCGAAGTCCTATTACAAGACTTATTAAGACTAAAATGGTCTCTAATCAGTGTCTGGGGCATGATTTGTTTCTTCAATTAATTCTTCAAAAAATTTGCCAAAATCTGCAATGATTAAAACAATTGTATTTTTAATTAATTGTTAAATAACAATTAATTTATTATACAATTAGTAATATTATTTTTAAATTCGACAATAATTGACTTCAATTGTCTAGGGAGAAATGTCATGCTTCAAACACCTACCAGTCTCAAACATACTATAAAACTCATTCAACAATCACTCAACATCATTCAAACATCATTCCAATATCCCTCACATTTAATATAAAAAGTTTGATTGTCAACAAAAATCTTTCAAATAATCATTTATTTTATGTTTAATTAATTTCTAATAGCAAATCAATAAATTATTTACATTAATTTTTTGACAGAGATGGGATTTGCAAGTTTATATAATGTTTTTTTTATTTATTTACTTACAATGATATTTACTTTGTTATAATTTTAGATAATTATATTTTGTTTTATTATTTGTTTTTTTCAAATATGTTTTCTTTTTAACAAAGGGTTTTGTTTTTATAAAATAAGTTGAATAAATGTTAAAAATATTATTAATAAAATAATTAAAACCTGTATCAGTTAAACAACTGATTGATTGTTGATTAATAAATAAGTAAATAAGCAACTTGGAAAACTTTTAAAAAATGACTTTGTCCAACTTTTGCATTGGCCTAAGTTTTACAAATATAATTGTGAGAATAATTAATGTATGAATATTTATAAATTAAATCACTCATAATTTTATATCTTTATCAATTTATATAAAAGCTTCTGAATATAATAAACTCTTGAGATTGTTTAAATCAATCAATTAATTATTTTAGGAGCAGAATTTAATTGTTGTTTCATAAATATTATTCTCAGTTATTCGTCTTATAATATGGAAAATCGTTCTAATGAAAATCTTTTTATAAATATTTTTAATTCATTAAAAATAAACTATCAATAAGTCAGTTGTAACAAAACTTTGTACATTTAAAGAATTTGTTGAGTATGCCAAGATCGTAACAATTATATTTCTGCTGAATATATAATAGTGGTGTTTATTGTATGTTTTTTCTACAATTAAAATATGTCGATGCCGATTACAGAATTTTAGAAGTTTGTCACAGATTCGAAGTATCTTAAATTAGAAAAGGCTGATTGTCGAATTATTTCAATATTTGGAACAACTGACTTATGTGAATCATTTGATTCTACTTTTCAATTTGTGAATCTAAACACAGACCAGAAATAAATAATTAGCATCTCAAAGAATACATACATATATTTTGTACATTTATTTATATGTTTTCAATATATATATATATCCCTTTGAGGACGGCTATTTTTTCAAAAATAAAAATTTTTCTCAAAAGTTTCAAAAGCTGTGTAATTTAACATTAAATGGTTAGAAATGAGTAAGAGTATGATATTCTTTAAAGCAATCAATGATACAGAGCCCTACATCACACTCAGCACATTCAAATCTCGATTCAGATCTTTTCCTTTCCTTTCGAACAGATTGACTACAAACAATACGTTGTTTTGCTCTCTTTCCAGTCTCTGATGGTACCAATGAAGGGAAACGCCGATCAATCAATCTCTTGGGATGCTCTCATGCATTTGTTCTTCGTTCCGTTCCCCGATCTTTAGCGTGTTCCTGAATAATTTCTCGTATGAGTTGCAGTCTAAATTCTCGCAATTGAGGTATTTTGCCAGTTTTCATCATATAAAATATATATGCATTCAGCGTAGAAATATCTAGAAGGTGGAAGAAAATTTTTTTGGCGGGAATATCGTAGAATTAATCGAAAAGGGGATATATATGAATAAAAGTGAGAAACATTTAAAAATGTTAGCCGTCTTTTAAGAAAAATTGCAAAATGTATATATACGTCTGCCGCCCTTAATAATATAATATAATTTCTGTAAAACAATTTTTTAATACATTTTTTGCATACCTTTTCAATACGTATTTAATTGGGACTGGCAAAAATTTTCATATTTTGAAAAATGGCTCGCCTTTCAAGGAGCTTGGTTATCCCTGATTGTTCGTTGACAAGAATTGTATCTTTTCAGAAATATTTCCAGTAAATATTGTATTTATAATCAAATATAAATAAAAAAAATTTAGTAATAATAATGTATGATTAAACCAAAATTTATTTATATAAATTTTGTTTTATGTTTTTGCAACCATTTGCAATATTTCAATTTACAGTTGATATTTATTAAATTTTTAAAATATTTTTATTCGTCGAAATCAAGCCTTGATTATTGCTACAAATTGTTTGATTCAAATATTTAAATTAAATGTTATTTTTTAATAATATTTGCAATATGTATGCACATAGAATAATAATTTCAGCGAAGAAGAATGATATTTAAAGAGGAAAATAAATTATTTTTTGTATTTTTTATAATTTCAATATTATCTCTCTATTGATTCTTTTGAATTTTATTCATTTTGTTTATATTTGAAACATATTTAATAAAGATCATTTATCAGTATATTAAAGAGTAATTAAAAAAATAAAATGTTTTTTTTAAATTATAAAAATAAAAAACTTTTTAAGTTACAAAAATAAAACTTTTTTTAAAAACATAGGGAAAATACTTAAAATAAAATATTTAAATATTAAATAAATTAATAAGTAAAAAGTTTAAATCAAATATATTTATTATTCAAATGCTGTGCGTATTTTCCGTATTCTAGGCCTTCCTCTTGGTCGCCTAGAAACTGGTTCAGTTATATATGACTAAATTAAATTTTGAGTTGACAGAGGCTGAATATTTAACGAATATGAAATATAATATATATTAGAAGAATAAAATCGACTAATACAATCATGTGCACTTATTTGATACATTCTTAATACTATACACAAATGCTCACAAGGAATGCCAGTATGGTAGGTCGTTTTGTATTCACATGTTTTTAAATTTGTGTTAACTCTATATTTGTTGGCAACTAAATGAAGCTCATTGGATGACCTTTGGACATTTAAACCTCTTGAATTAGTTATATTTGTAATAACAACTTTGTAAGCTGCATCTACTAAATGTGTTTTAAATGTTTCGCTCACCTTTCACTAAAATTCTCATCACATAATTGTTTATACTAATGATTAAGTTGGTAACATTTTGTCCAACAAACTTTGTCCATAAAACGTTTATATTATGTTATTATGTTATGTTGTTATGTTATTTAAGTTTTTTAATATTCCTTCCGTCATAACGTTCAACGCTGCACCTGTATCCAGTAAACATTCGATTTCTATGTTTTCTATTCTGACTTTTACACTCGGTCGGCCCTGTAATTTATCGTATGTAATTGGAACATTTTCAAAATTATTAATTATTAGCAATTCTCTATCACCAAATGATTCTTTTTTTTATAAATTTCACGACTTTCTGACTTACTTCCGGTTCCTGATTGGGTTTTGGTTCACTTTGTTCTTTTTGATTATTTTTCTTAATTTTAGCATTTATATTATTGTTATCAACTTTATTATTTATTTTATTTATATAATTTATATTACTACTACTATATATATAATTTATATGATCTGGTTCATGCAAATGAAAACTTATTCCAGTGCCAAGATCGGTTCCTCGTCGTCTCGGCACGATTCGTTTCTTTCTATATGTTCTCGCTCTCATCCGTTTTCTTCCTTCTCCATCATCGCGATCTCTCTTCCTCTTTCGAACCCTCTTCTGTAGTCGTCTGAGTTCCGGTTTCCTGAGCTTTTCGTTTGTGCACCTGAGAATTGTCGGCTATCTCCTTGGGTTCTTCTTTGATAATCAGTTCTTGCTTGATATCGTTTATTCAAATTCGTGTAACATTCCTCAGCTCTATGTCCTGGATTATTACATCTTCACATCTTACCTTCCTGCATTCCCGTCGGACATGTCCTTCCTCGCCACATGTATGACATGTGATTTTCCTTTGTCTTTTACATTCGCTCCGTCTATGTCCTGTTTCTTTGCAGTTCCAGCATGATATATTGTTTTGCCCTGGATGTCGTCTAACAAAAGTATCTCCTTTCTTCGTTATGCTTCCTGTCGCTGATCCTCTTTTTACCACGTCCTTGTATGACGCTCTTATCGCATGTACTAGCCTTTCCATTTCTCGGACTTCAACCACTTTTTTGATGACATTTTTTACTTCTTTTATTTCTTTTACCTCTCTAAACTTGATCTCTTTCTTCACATCGCTGTACTTCGTCCCATGATTTGGAAGATTCTTTTCAATTTCTTCTTCCGACCAATTATGTTTTGCTAATTTTGCTGCAAGTTTCTTTGCTTTTGCAAAGTATTCTTCCGCTGATTCATTCGTTCTTTCGAAATTTACAGCCTCCATCAGGTCCTCCATCAGAGAGCTTTTCTTTTGAAAAGCTTCTCGTAACCGAGCTTCATATCCCTTTGTCTCGACCGATACATTCTCATAGACAGGTACAAGTTCATGAGAAAGCAATCTAATTATCAAAATCTCTTGTATGCTTTCTGGTGTTTTAGCCACCTGAAAATACCTTGAGCATGCTTCTATAAATGTTTCAATATTGTCTTCTTTCCGGTATTTTTTCGGTAGAAGTCTCGCAATCAACTGATCCGAGTTGCTGGCTATGGTCGACATATTAGGTTCGTGATTAAAATTGGAATCCATAATTTTGTAAACTTTATTTCTATTACAATTTTCATTATTGAAACAAATTTATGAGGAACAAAATTTTAATTACATAATCCAGATCTCAAAATTCTAAATAAAAATAATAATATCGATAAATATACAAATATGTTATTTTATTCAATTTTGTATAAATCATATGTTGTTTTTTGTTTTATTAATTTTTTTACAATGTTTATTAATTGAAATCTAAATTTAGATTTTTAAAAATTCAATTCTTAAATGTTTTTTTTATTTTTAATCATTCGATGATAAATTATTTTTTAATAAAAATCTTTTATTTGATTTTAATAAAACTGCATTCTTTTTAAAATTTATTTTACTTGATATTGATTTTATACATTAAGAAGTATTATGATTTTATTTTAAATAGTGTTACAAAATATAACAAAATCTTCTTTACAATATTCTTTAACTTCGAAGATGATATTTAATTGTGAATTTTTTAAAGCTTAATTTTTATAAAAATTTGTCCCAATTTAATTAAAATATTATCATTACTCTAAATTTTTTTTAAAAACTTATTTCATTTTAATTAGTAATGTACTATCTGTGAACTATAATTTTTACAAAAATTATTTCGATTTAATTTGTAGAAATGTTACTATAAATATATTTTTTTAAAAGAATCTTATTTATTTTAATTAGTAAATATATTATCTATAACTTAAATTTTTATTTTAAAGAATTATTTCATTTTAATTAATCGACATTATTTTTACTTTATCTAAAATATAAATATGATTTTTTAAAAATATCAAAAAATTAAAGTTCACTAAAAGTAACCCCAACAAAGATCATTTATCAATCTCTTAAATATAGGACAATATATTTGTTATTTATTTATTCCTTGACTCTCAATATTCCTGGTTAAAAATGAATTAACTTAATATTATTGAAATAATCTATAATTTGTTTATTTCATTTACCATAATACAACTATGAAAAAGGAAATAAATTCGTTTAAATTGTTACCGTAATAATTGTTGCCAAATACTCAGGAAATATTTGTGATATTTGTTAATAATTTTTGTTAAGGATGTGTCCGATTTATTTTTTTCACATACGACTGGCGCCGAAATTGGATTTTTGTTTAGTTAAAATTACCTAAGATAACAAATAAGGGGAAATATGTATAAACTCTAGGATAAATAACTTTCATTTTTCCGCAAAAATAAATTCTACCAAATCTTTTATCTTTTTTCAAATTACATCGTTTATTAATTTTCTCGATTTTGTTTCACTTAAATTTTTCGTGCCTCACACAAAAAAGGATATCGTTGACAATATAGAGTTATTATAGGCATTTGTTTGTCTTATTTGTTTTTTTCTCATATAAGTATTTTTACAGCTTGGTTTTTTAAACGTGTACACATCATTGTGGTGCTTGCGTCTACGTGACAATAATAAAAAATTCAAAAATTACATTGTTGTTTTATCGAACTCATAAATTAGTGAACATTTGAATTTGACTGTAATTGTGAATAATAAAAATTAATGCATCATTGGAAATGAGTTCATTCATTATTTTCGACCCGACTGCACTAATGAGACTGAAGAATTAGTGAATACGATAACTAAAGAAAACAAATTGAAACTTTGTCATACCAACAACCTGCTACGCAACGCAGGAGCAGCACGAATGCTCGTTTCACGGATTCGCGAATACTCGGGCTCACGGGGTCCGAAATTACGGTCGCGACTGCTATTGCTCACGGTCTGAACTGAGCGACGCCTCGTTAACAGTGGGAAGCCGAACGCAAGGCAAATTAAATTAAAATGTATTCAAAATAAAAATACGAATTTAAAATGAAAAAAATCTCAATTTAAATTGAAAATATATTTCTGGTATTATAGGGTACTCCTTTGAGGAATTCAATCGTGATAATTTTTTTGAATCCCTGGATTGTATGTTATAAAATTTTCAATCCCTACATACCAATTGTAGGTATTGTTTTTAGAATTACTTTAAAATATTTTTCTTTATATATGTGAGAGGCGAAAGAAAAAATATATATATATATATATATATATATATACAGTCAATTTCAAAAGTTTGTGGACACTTGTTGTTAAATTGTCTTTTGCACCCAACTGCAATTATATTGACAAAAGCACACTAAAATACAAAGATTTTATTTGAACATTATAATAAGACACCAATTTATCAAGACTTGTCATAACTGGCACATAAACCACGAAAAACCTGTGTATATTTAATATTTTGTGTGTTTACCCTTATTTTTGAGAACAGAACGAATTCGGTCAGGCATCGAACGGCGTAAATTTTTACAATAGTCTGGAGACACTTTTTGAGTCCAAACAGTTTCCACTGCTTTGATCATGTCCTGCAGGGAATTTCGGTGCATGGCAGCAACCTGTTTCTTCACCTGGGTCCAGGCATTCTCAATCGGATTGAGAACCTGGGAGTTGCCCGGCCAAGGACCAAGAATTTGGAAGCCTGACAGCGCTAACCACTCTCGAACAGCCTTGACATTGCGGCAAGGTGCTCCATCATGCATTTAATCATTTAAATGGTTTATATATATATATATATATATATATATAT
>MQRK01238430.1:26054-39216 GCA_001938485.1 Girardia tigrina | reverse complement strand
GTACAATGTATTGAACATAATGGACTTTATTTCGAATCATAATATTTATTGTGCGTTGTTTTATGAACATTTTAATTTTTAATAAAAAGTGCCCCACAACTTATGACTCACCCTAATATATAGTAAGATGTATCAAAAACCTCTTGTTCAATTTAATCTTACAAACCTGGAAATCGCATTTATGGAGCGTGCTCGTATCAATACCCTAACTCAATTCAGGTGGTTCACGAACGTGTTAAGTAAAAATTATGTATTATAATTATGATTTATCATTGTAAAATAACTGATTTATTAAATTGACGAGGATAAGAAATCTGTTATTTTAACGTCTAAATTAAGTTAACCAGAACGTTTAATTTGGTGAACCTAGTGTTAAATAAAAAATAAAACTCTAATAAATAGATTAAAATATTATATTGTACTTTAATGGAGTAATTCTAATTTGTTTTAATAAGATAGTTTTTGAAAAATTGTGTTTCTCGATTTAATTCACGTGTTGTCTCGGTTTGATTCCCGTTTTAGATCTTATTTTACAAGCTATCGCAGCTATGAAAGCCATCAGTAATTTGAAGAAATTTGATGGTGGGGAGGATGTCGAAAGTTGGATCGACAGATTCGAGTTTGCTATCGAGCTAGACGGGCTAATGGAAAAAGAAGTCTCATGCTTGTTCATGCTGTTGGACGGGCCGGCATACGACACGTGGAATGGCTTATCGCCGGATCAACAGAGAAATGCCAAGGAAATCAAAAGTGAGTTGCGCCAAGTGTTTGGTCTGGGGAGATTTTACGCATGGCTGTTGCTTGGTCAAAAGAAGATTTTTCGGGGTGATAGATTGGACGTGTCGGTGGCCGAGATCAATCAGCTGATACGGACCGTTGTTGGGAACCAGGATCTGATTGATGCGTTTTATGTAATGACATTTATTCACAGTTTACCGGATCAATTAAAAAGAGAGGTGCAGTCAAGATTGGACGTCGAATTCACGTTGAAGAGTGTGATGAACTTGGCCAAAAAGATATCTCCTCATCAACATCATCAAGAAGTGATTGTGGCGACCAACACTAAATTTCGAGGTATTGGTTGTAATCGACTTTGACATACGCAAAAGACGTGTAGAGTTAAATGTTTTAAATGCGGAGAAGTCGGCCTTATAAAAGCAAACTGTAACATATCGGGAAACGACAGAGAGGATGAGGTTCCGGGTCAAACCTCTCCCCAGTGAATGGTGAAGGACCAAATTTCACAGAGAGAGGGGGTGGTGGTGTAACTACCGGAAATAGTTACGCCTATAACAAACCACAACGCTCCGAAGACAACTGTGTCAACAAGGCGGCCGTGAATCGCCTCAAAAATTCGCAATCGCCATTAATTTATTCATGTTCAGCTGTTATTCAGAATTTATTAATTTGTCAAGCGCTAATCGACGGGAAAATGATGAAGGTGTTGATCGACACGGGGAGTAGTGCCACTTTTATTATAAGAGGTTGTACAAAATCAAGAATCGAAATATCCTGGGTAAAGTGCAACATCATAAGATGCTATTTGACGGTATAAACCTGGGGCCTGTTGGAGAAATTGTGGTTGAAAGACTACCTGTAGGTGTCGACATCATAATGGGAAACGATGTTATTCTCAAACGTCGACTGACAATACGGGTAGACGGTGATGATGTTTGTATAAAATTTGGTTGTAATGGAGCGAAATTGGAAGCTATTACTGCAACGTAATTTTCATTTACTGCAGGTGTCTTGAAGGCAAAAGTTCGGTGACTTCAGTGTTAACCTCTTCCTCTGAACCAGAACGTCTCTCTTGTAAGAAGTGTGAGAAAGACCGAAACAAATGATAACTAGAAATGGCAAGGTCAGGGCTATACACTGGGTGTGGAATGACTTCGATACCTTGCAGTTCCTGACTTTTCTGTCTCACGATTCATGATGTATTAACTGGAGCATTGTCATACTGTAGGATTGCTCTACCGTGATTCAACAATTCTTGGTTGCGAGTGCCCAAAGCATCATGAACTCACTGTAATTGTTCAGTATAAAGGTTGTCATCTGTTGCTCGACCATCAGGAATAAGTTACCAGTGTACTGGTCTCTCATAATTCCATCAAATACACAACATCACCTTCTTTTTGATGCGACTTTGACGAACAACTTTCTGAGATGGATGATCAGCTTACCTCCATTAAAAATACGGAAGAAAATCCTCTTTCATCTGCTATAATAATTCGCTTCTAAAAACGGCTGTCTTTTTGGTGATACGGTAGTTTTCGGAAAAATTAATTCGACGCTGGGTTTGAATATTTGTCAATTTGTTGGGAACTCGGAGTGGATTTTTGTTTACAAAACTCAAGTTATGCAGATGACGAACAATGGTATTTTGAGAATGGTCGAGCTCCTCTGACAGCTTACGAGTGGTAGTACAGGGCTTCTGTTCCACCAGGGCACTAAACTTCTCTTTGTCCACTAAACTTTCTCTTCACCACTGATGGTCGACCTGATTAAAACAACGAAATAATCACTGAGCTGTATTTTCCTTGAGTACATTCTTGCATTTCACTTTGCAGATTTCTCGAGTCACAACTGAAGCTGTTAGGCCTTTTTTCCAATAATATCATAATATGACACGAATTACTGTTTTATCTTCAAGCATTCTAAAATGCAAAAAAATAGGAGAATGGAGTTTAAAGATTTAAATAATCGTGTGATTCACCTTTTTATGGACTTTAAAATGATACCAAATGTTGCACATAAATGTTAAGCTTAAATGATCTGGTAAAACGAAAACTTAATTCACCAAAAAATATGAATAACTTTTGACTCAACCTGGTACTGATAAACAATGTCCAAATACAAAATCAAAGGACTAGGGGATTTATTTCAAAACATACTTTCAACTTTAAATGACTGAAATAGAATTTTTAAATTTAAATATTTTTTGTTGTTTTAAGAATAGAATTCTTTAGATGTTTGAATCTTTCAGAATAAGGTAAGCTCAATGTGTAACACGATATGAAAGAATTTCCAATTTCGTGATCCTTCTGGTCTTTATTTTTTACTTTTCATCTATAGATAAATTAATTGTCTCGTTAGACTGAGCAATCTTAATTCGTTCTCTTTAAATTATTTTTTTCTAGTCTCACAACTGAGTTTCTCAATAAAAGGCTTAGAATATCCATTGTTATTCAACAATTTACTCAATGTTTCACTTTTTTTATTATAGTTAATGAAAGTAGAAGAAAAGGGACCAAGAACGATAATGCAAACATTTGATCATATTTCTCTTATATGTAGGATCAGTTTTCCTATGATAAATTTCTGTCTCAAAATGATCGTATTTTTATCATATAATAAATCTAGAAACGGTAATTTTCCATTTAATACCTTTGAATTTAGTCTAAATTATGCATTGAACGGTATAAATTGAATGAAATATTATTTTGAATTTTAAGTTTTAAAAATTAAACGGGATTTAGAAATTAAAGAGCATTTAAGAAATTAAAGAGAGAGCAAAATGATTAATGAATTATTAAATGAAATAGATAATTTGTTTGAATTTTATTAAAATAAAATTTATTTAATTGTGCTTCTTATGGTCAATATATTCATATATTGTGGTCAATATATTCGGGCTGTGTTAGACGAGGAAGATTCTGTAGACGAATTGTGAGTTCATGCTTGAACTTCACGGCACACTCCTATCTGTGTTATATGTGCTTGAACAAACTGAAGCATTGAGCTCACATGCAGTGAGCACCGACTGGCGAACCATGCCGTTGCAGAAAAAAAAACTGCCAACAAACATTCAGATAAAGTCCCGTCTGGGCAATTGTAAAATTTTAATAATAAATATTTATGATTTATGTAACTAACAGGTTAAAAAAATAATATTTAAAGTTTAGATTGGATTTAATATTTCTAAATTTGGAAAATTTATGATCGATGTGAAATAATTAATATTTTAAACTGAAAATAAAAAATAAGATAAAGTAAATATTGTAAAATTTAGGATTAATTAATTTTTTAATTAAGAAACTATATAAAGTAAATATGTAAGGAGATACCGAAAAAAATACGCAAAGTAAGTAATTGTATAAAATTTAGAATTAGTAATTAAAGAGTAGGTAAAATAAATATTTTTAATGCTAGAATTAATAACAAGAAGTTAAAATCTATGTCGTCTAAATCAGAAAAAATAAATATGCGTCATAAGTATTTATTTAAATCAAAACACTCCGTCGGCAAACAACCGATTAAAACAAATGAATTAATAATTAATCACAATTAATAACACGCCCACTTGCCTTCAATGCACACAAGCATACGCTGCTCGAACAAGGAGGCACTTTGTCGTCACTGAGAATATGAGTGCTAGCACAAACAAAGTCGTTGAGTCGAATCGGTGGACGCACCGTGCGGGGAGGCCGTTCTTCATCTTTCGGATCTTGCTGATTGTTCGTTTCTGTATAATCCGCTCCCTCGTCTCTCTCCCATTCGATCATCGCCACTCTCGTCGAGTCGGTTGTATTACTTTCCTGATAGCCGATTCCTGTTCGTTTTGTAGATATTGGGGTTGCACGCCTCACGTGACTGATGTGGTATGGCATTCCATTGACTTCGATGCGATTCAGCTGGGGTTCTTTGGTAACAGTTGCCCGTGCCCACTTCGTAGTACAGTTGAACGGCGTTGCTGGCTTAACAAATACTTCGTCTCCTAATGTCAGATTGTCGTTCTTCAATTCTTTCTGTGAATGAGGTTGCATTAACGAGAAATTTTTCGACAGAAGCAATCTCCGTTTTTGCGCAAACAACGTTGATGCTAAAATTATACCCTCCGCGTTTGGTGTAGCATTGTACCACGCGATCATCTCCCCGACCTGACCGCCACTTCGAGCTACCATTCTTTTGATCGTGCGGTGGCTCCGTTCTACAATTCCGTTTCCGCTCGGTCGATTCACGCATCTGAATTGCGCCTGCACTCCCCATCGATCAAGCAACTGTTTAACCCCGCTTCCTCTGAAAGTACTAAAATTATCCAATAATACCACTTCTGGATGTCCAAATTCGAATATAATACTAGGTAATGCTTTACAAACCTCTTCTTCGTTTTCGGACTTAATTTCACGCCATATGATAAATCATCCTGGGCCACAGTTTACTACCGCTAGGAATTTTTTTCCATTCATATGTGTGACATCTACCGCCAACCGTTGCCACATCTTCTTGGTGCCGATTTCTCCTTTCTCCCAACAAACCGGTGCTGGATCAATTGACGTGCACTGGTCGCATCCTTTCACAATTGATTTTACTTGTTCCTCTGATAATTTATTCGCCCCCCAACACTTTCCTTGACAAGATTTGTACCAAGTGGTGGATTTCGTGCAACTTCTTTAAGCCGTCATCGCTCTCTTGTTGCTCTCCTGATTTGATTGCCGATGCTGCGATTGATTCCTTTTTTACTGCTAACCAATTACTTGGTACACGTAGCAAAACGTCCGCCTTATTTTCTTCTGATCGAATGAGCCTAATTTGATACTGTGATGCACTCCTCCTGGACTACCTGTTTGAAAAGATTAATTCTACGCTTGATTAATAACTCACTGAGGGCATGAGATCGAACTGGTTCTTCTCCGGACAAAGCTGCAGTAAGCCACTTGTATACTGTGACTGAATCAGTGAATAATTCAAACTTTCGGAGGCCCCATTTCAGCGCTTCTTTGAGAGCCTGATTCGCAGCCTCAAGCTCTGAAAGATTAATGTGGTTACTGTCACTCTTCGGTCGAAGCCAGCATGCGTCCTCCACAATTTACTCCTACTGTAATCGTGCTGGCGTCGCACCACATTCTCCCTTCATCAGTTTGCGGTACTTCCCAGATTCCTTGAACGGGATCTTCCGACTTAATTCTTTCTGCAAGTTGTCGTGTTAGTGCTGCTACCTGCGGTTCCACTTCAGTGTCCCAATCTCCCCCGCTGGCAATTCGTTTTATGCAGATGCACGATGGACACAACCATCCCCCACTGGTATGCTTGTGTGCCTTGCCATTACACAAACTATTGAAATTTTCAAAATAACAATAAGTAGAACAGACATTATTGAAAAATATTCTCCACCATTTAATTAATGAGATTCTTGATTGCTTTCATTGCCGCGATAATTTGTTACAAATCGATATCAAAATTTTTAAAAGTGATTTATTTCAATTTACAATGTTTCTTATATTTAAACAAATATAACACTAAATATTTCATTACATGAAACTATATTCTTTCATTCGAAAATTTCCCACAATCTTATTGTCCACAACGGTCTGATAACTTTGTTTTGATATTTCAAACGTTATTAGTAGACTTGCGTTGTTCATAAACAACTATATGTGCATACAAATAATAAAATAAAAGAAATTTATTACTTTTTAGAACAAGAAATAGTTAATCTATTGAAATCAAATGGAGGAAACTAAATTTTATGCGTTAATTGCTGATTGTTTGCTAAGTTAACGATGTCAGCGACAATGAGTCCTAGAAATTAAAAGTGTTTTATTCAAATTAAGTCATATTCCGCTTAACTTGGCTTGAAAGTTTATTTTGTTCTTAATGGCTATGTAAATTATCGGATGAAATTTAATGGAAATATTTTGGAATTACACTACCTATGATACCTGTTTTTAGTTGCCATATTCGGTTTTGTATGATGTTTTATAAATGGTATTGGAATTAAATTAATCATTTTGCCGTCGAGATATTTATGTTTAACTTGTAAATGATTAATGGATTGTCTTCAAACCGAAGTGTTGATTATAATTTTATAATGAGATCTGTATTACTTTAGAAAATCCTGAGGGAAACATTATGATTAATAAATGTGGACTCTACTCGTGATAAATTTATTTTAATTCTCCTTAAATACGCTATCTAGTTGCCTAGAATGAAGAATAAAACATATTTTGGGATATGATCGTGGATATTTAGCCGATCATTTCTTCCATAACTAGAAGGAACTAATTAAATTAAATACAAAATTTTAGGCATTCATATTAGAATGAAATGTTTAGTTTTACTAGAGACTGTTATTCGAATTAGATTTTTGCATCATTCACACATTGAGTGCCAAGCACTTTTCGGTGACATATGACTAATCGTTCCTTTGAAAATTAACATTTGATATTTTTTGTTTCAAACATTATAATTTTTTCTAGTTTGCGCAATCCAACAAATTTAACATTTGCCTTGTTAAACCATGAATGGAAACCTATATTAGAAATTGAATTGTTGTCATGCATATGCGAATGAAGACGACTGAACGTAAAAGTTAACCGCCGTACAAATTTGAATGACGAAATCGTTGAGGCTACGTTACCACCATTCACATTTGAGTGACACGGCACTCAATGTGTAAAATAAACATTATTTAACTTTTTAATTGATATTTGAAATAATTTATTGTTTAAGAAAAACATTAGTTGTTATTGACTTTAATAAATTAATTGTTTCAGATAATAATCATGATATATTCTTCGACGATATGGAAAACAATTTAATGAAGAAGTACGTTGTTTTGTTTTATTAAATTCTGAATCGTTTGTAAATGTTTTTATGATAGAAATTATATTTTGAATAGGGAGATATCTAAAATCTTTTTATCGTTATTGTGAAATAAACGTAATTTTTAAAACAATTGGAAGTATATGAATCCGTTCATTAAGATTGATGGTTACGATGTTATCATGTTCATTTGGTCATTTACTATTGCTTTGTTTTTAGGAGAACTTTATCAATTCAAATAATGTTTTTTGAACGAAAAAAAAATATTTCAATATAATATGTATTTTGTTTTAGTTTTTAGTTTGTACAAAATATATACAATATAAAAATAAGCATTCAGTATAGATCAGTGATGGTAAACCTATGAAACGCGAGCTAATTTTGGGTGGAAAGCCTCATTAAAGATAAGAAATTTCATAATTCAAATGTTTGTCTTTTATAACATTTGGAGTTGGTTATTGAACATATTATTATTTCGACTCAAGGTCACTTTCTGGGAATCGCCAAATAACGTGTTTTAATTATTTGATTGTAAATTTTTCATCATTCTTAATTCAAATTAATCAAAATATATTACTTAATTTAAAACAAAACGATGTTTGTTAGTGAAAAGTCATTAAACAAATAAATTACTTAAATATATAAATATTCCTATTTTGTTGCAAAAGGAATGCAGGTTTTTGATTTTTTTGTATTTACCGCAATATTATACGACTAAAGCATGTATGGTGTTATGTTATGTATGATGTTATGAGTCATTCGAAAGCTTAATTTATACTCTTTCAGTTCGTGGTCATTCAAAATAACAAAAATCAAAATGTCTAAAATGAAAATTTTTGAATTCAATATGTAAATTAAATTTTAAATAAGTAGATGTATGCAATATATTTATATATTATAACAGATTTTGAGCTTGCTGCTATAAATGCGTTTAAGAATGCATTTCCTGGGTTTCGTTTTACTGGATGCTTTTTTTTCATTTGTCAAAGAATATTCACAGAAAAAATGATCAAACCCCTTTGGAGATCAAATATGCCACTAATTAAACTTTAACAAGATTTGTTAAAGCTTTGAAAGCATTTATTCCACTAAATCAAATTTCAAGAATTTTTACATGGCTGCAAACACTAATTGATTTTCCTATTTGTCTGTTTAATTCTTTATATAAATATTTTTTGTAACATACATCGGTCTCTAATGATCAACTACCACGCTTTGAGATCACTCTATGGAATAATAGATTTGACATTATAGAAAATACACCGCGTACAAACAACGTCAATAAAGGAAGGCATAATATTTTTAGAGTAACATTTGGAGCCCTTAATAAAACACCAAGAAACTTTGTTAAAAAGTTAGTCGACGAAGAAGAAGTTATTCCTCAAAAGCTTTTAAGAATTGAGGCAGGTGAAAAATTACATAGAGCGCGCAAATACGTTGTAATAGGTGATAGATTAAAAGAATTTATCATGGAAATACAAACAAAAATGGTGTTACCAAAGGAATAATTTTGGGATTTAGTTGAAAGAATATTTTATTAAATTTTTATTTTTTCACTTTATTTTTTTTATATTTTAGTATTTTAGTATTTTATTTATATTAGTATTTTAAGCATTGTAATATTTTATTTATTTTAGTACTTCAGTATTTTATAAATTGAATGAATAATTTTGAATGTTTTAAATTTACATTTTTCATTTAGATTTAAAATTTGGACATTTTGAATTAAGACATTTTGCATTACAACCCTTTGAGATATATTTGTCTAAAACTTATTATTAATATGGCAAAAAAGTTTTTTCCGTTACTCCTCTGTATTTCTAATTTCTAAATAAAATAAATATAAAACAACAAATATATATTTCTACACAACAGTATATTCACCATTACAACAAATAACATTTTCAGCATGTATAAAAAGTTTATCAAATATATGTGAAAGTTTTCTCGTGAGAGATTCCTCATAATATCACTGACCGCTTGTAAGACCTCTTCCTCACTTGCAAATGATGTTGTTCTTAGTGATCCTTTTAAAAATTTGAATAGCCATTTGTCACACTGATTTAAATTAGGCGAATATGAAGCTTGTTTAATCAATTCAACATGTTTTTTTCTGGAAAACAACTCCGTGGTAAACTTCGATGAATGTGGTCGAGCATTATCATGCTGCCAAAGAATTTCTCGCATATTCACTCGTCGTCTGTCTTTGCTAAACTTCGTAAGACTATTTTGAATGAATTCTGTTTATCTTTCAGAATTGATCGCCTCACCAGATTTTGTTACTTCGATGTGAAACTTACCATCAGCTGTGAATGCCAAAATAAGCATTGCTCTTCGTCCAAATTTTTTGTTTTGAACAGCACGTGGTCGAGGATCATCTCCACTTGCCCATACTCGTAAGTCGGATCTCCATAATGTAGGGGGAAATGATATCCACGTTTCATCAACTGTTATCCATCGTTTCATCAAGTATTCTTTCCCATATTGTTGCATAAGTTGCAAAAAAATTCTTGAGGATTCAATACGTTGTCGTTTGTGATCATTAATCAGTTGATAAGGCACCCAGATGCTCAAAATCTTTTTCCTGTTCAAATTTTCATGGAGGATTGTCCTTATTGATTATTTGTTGACATCTATGTGTCTTAAAGACATTCTTTCATCCTGCTCAATTATGTTTCTAACTTTTTTAATCAAATCATCAGTTGTTGTTGCTGAAGGACTTCCACTTCGTGGGTGATCATCCAACGATAGCCGCTTGCCTGAGGTGAAATCAAAGAACTAGTTTCTTATTGTGCGTTCCGTTGGGCAATCATCAGGGAAGGCATTGAACAAATTTCTATAGGTTTCAGCTGCAGTCGTTCCATTTTTCCACTCAACGTATGCATAGAATCGACTGTTATATTTTGAAAACTCCATTTTTACAGACAACCTTTTAAATCCAATATGAAAAGTGATCATATGACACATATATATATATATATATATATATATATATATCGATTGATATTTTTGCCAAAAAATATTTATAAACATGAATTAACAGAAAAATAGCATTAGAATGGAAATTTTCTTTCTTATTTAGAAGTAGAGAGTAACGGAAAAAACTTTCTTGCCATGTTAATATTATGTTTCTTTTGTGATTAATTTCGATTTTAATTGCAGATGTCAAAATGTGATTTTCGCAACATTTACTTTTAAGAGTTCAAGCTAGGGCGTAATGCAGCTCAAACCGCTCGAAACATCAACAAAGTTTGGGACAAGGGAAGTGTCAACGAATGCACAGTGTAGCGCTGATATCAAAAGTTTCGCTCTGGCAATACCAGCTTGGAAGATGAGCCTCATGGCAGCCGTCCATCGATGATTGACAACGACGAATTGAAGGAGCTGGGGGAAGTCGATCCACGCACAACTGTTCGACACTAGAAGCCAATTGGAAAGTCGAAAAAGCTTGATAAATGAGTGCCTCATGAATTGAACGAAAGTCAAAAAATCACCGTTTTTAGGTGTCTTCCGCTCTTCTTCTGCGCAACAAGAACGACCCATTTCTCGATCGGATTGTGACGTCTGATGAGAAGTAGATTCTCTACGACAATAGGCGACGTTGGGCACAATGATTGGACCGCGATGAGGCTCCTCACCACTTTCCGAAACCGAAACTCCACCAAAAGAAGGTTATGGTGACTGTTTGGTAGTCTGCAGGCAATGTCATCCATCACAGCTTTCTGAATACGGATGAAATGATCATCGCAGAGAAGTACTGCCAACAAATTGACAAAATGCATCACGAGATCAGACGTGTGTGCCCGAGATTGATCAATATGTGGGGGCAAATTCTCTTCCATGCCGACGCCCGGCCACACATCACAAAACCGACCCCAAGAAAGCTAAACGAATTAACCTACGAAACTCTGCCTCATCCACCCTACTCACCGGACCTCTCACCCACCGACTACCATTTTTTTGAGGATCTGGATAACTTCCTCCAGGAAAAATGCTTCAAAAACTAAGATGGCACCAAAGACGCATTTAACGCTTTCATTGCATCCAGAACTCAGCAGTTCTACACGAGGGACATCAATAAACTTGTTTCTCGTTCTCATAAATGTATTGATTCGGATGGTTTTTATTTCTATTAATAAAGTTTATTCCACGAAAATTATGCTTCAGTTTTTCGAATTTTGACACACCGAACTCAAAAGGTGTGTCGCTGGTATAGGTACTAAAAATATTTATTATCCTTGGTTTCTGACTTATCTAACAGGTTATAATATTAACAATAATCAATATTTCCGGAGATTTCGTGGTAATATTTTATAATCAATTCTCACTTGCTCAAATAGAATAAAGTTATCAAAAAATAATTCAAAATATTTGTTTTCTCAAAAAGACAAAGATGATATGAAATCATAACTCCTAATTGCAATATTATTTTTAAAATTGCAATAAAACTGCCAATAAATGTAAATATAATCTCATTAAATTGTTGTTAAGTTATTATTAAATTTCGACTTCTAGTTTTTGCTTTTAGTCATTTTCTCGAGTTTTTTAAGTGGAGTTTAAAATTTCTACGTTATTTAGAGGAGTAATTTATTCTCTGTCATGCTGATCCGTCTGTGATTTAATTGGGTTGGTTTGTTCTGTTCAGTCACTCCTCCTTGTCTTGCTGAATTATATTTAGACTAATATTTCAGACATCTTCCAGAATCAGTTAATTGAAACCTATCTTTTATCAATAGATAAATCTTCCTTAACTCGATTTAGGTGGCGTTCTCAAAACGAGTGTTTTTTTGTCACAAATATTTTTCAATGATTAGTTTTTTTTTGTATAATTTAAGTTTCTTTCAAATTAAATTTGATTTATATTTAAAGTAATTAATGTCATTTATAATTGGTTTTTTTGTAAATAATTTGAATTATTTTTTATAACGGATATCGCCAAATAGTATCACTGATACTATTTAAATAATATCATTAAAAATTTTTTTTAAGTTGGTGATACTATTTGGTGCCTTCAATTCCCATTAACAAAAATATTAAAATATGAATAAAAAAAGAAAACCAATATTAAAAATATTTTAGTCGTTAGATTCGTGATCATTTCTAGTTGAAAGATCAGAAATTGACATTTTAAAAAATTTTATTTAATAGCAAAAAAATAACATATTTTTTAAATAAGTTTTTTTGAATAAATTTCAAAGGAACACTTTTCATTTTTTCTCCAACAAACCATTTATGCATAAAAACAATAAATTTGAAATATATATAAATAATTTAATGTTTCATTTAATTTTAAAATCTAGTCTTGTGTTTTTTTTAAAATTTATTATTTAATTAAGAATATTTTTCTTCAAATCTTATTAAAGTTTTGCATTTAAATTTTGTTTATCAAAAATATTTTACTTTTTATTTTACTTTTTAGTTTAAGTTTTGTATTTTAAAATGGTTTTGAAATTTCTTTTTTTATATTTAATTCAAAATTTTATACGGGTTTCCATAGATCCTCATATTTATATATACATAAGAAACTCTCAGATTCCATTCACTTTGTTGAATATTTTTTAATACAGTTTTACAAAATATTAATATATATATATATATATATATATATATATATATA
>MQRK01238430.1:9697-26004 GCA_001938485.1 Girardia tigrina | reverse complement strand
AAAATATTAATATATATATATATATATATATATATATATATATATATGTGTATACGTTTAAAAATTATCATTTCACAATCCATATAATTGTAAAGGTATATCATTTTAAAAATCTTCTTCTCTTCGCCACATCTTTCTATTTGTAGCTTCTTTTCTCAGACATTCCATACTCAGTCCAATCCATTCTTTTAAATCGTCCATCCATTGCCTCTTTGGTCTTCCTCTTGGTCTTTCTCCTTCCACTCTTCCCTCAATCATAACCTTTGCTAATGCTTGTTTTCTTATTTGATGACCGTAGAATTTCAGCTTCTTTCTCTTGATGATCTCTTTTATTGATTCCGGTCTTTTACCTAGTATTTCTGTCACTCTCCTCCAAACAAAGTCATTTGTCTTCTTTTCTTTCCACGTGATCTTCAGCATTCTCCTGTAGCACTTCATTTCAAACTCTTTAAGCCTATCCATACTCTTCTGATTTATTGTCCAACTCTCGCATCCATAGAGGAGTGTGGCCCAGACAATAGCCTTAGTGATCTTCAATCTGCTCTTGAGATGGATTTCTTTGAGGTTAAAAACTGAGCTAAGCTTAATCATTGCGCTTGTTGATATACCAATCCAGCTTCTGATTTCTTCTTCACTTCCCCCATTCTCTGTGATAGTAGAGCCTAAATATTTGAAACTGCTTCATTGTTCCAGCTTCTACCCTTCAATCAAATTCTCCAGTTTAACCTCGTTGTTATGGTTTCCTGAAACCATTACTTTGCTTTTTTGTCTGTTGATTTCCATTCCGAAATTGTTTGCGCTTTGTGTAATCTGTTCGTGCGTTCCTGAATCTCTGCCTCATCTTTGCCGATTAGGTCTATGTCATCAGCAAATCGTAGGTTGGTTATTCTTGTTCCTCCGCAGCTTATTCCAACATCGTCTAGATCTTCTATTGCTTCCATAACAATTCTCTCAAGAAAAAAGTTGAACAGTGTTGGTGAAAGAATGCAACCTTGTCTTACTCCTACTGATGATTTAAACCAGTCGCTAAATTGCTCACTTGTCAACACTTTTGTCTTTGCATCTTCGTAAAGGCTCTTAATAATATTCGTGATATGTTTTCATATGTTGTGTTTATTCATTGTGTACCATAATGCTTCGTGCCACACCCTGTCAAAAGCTTTTTTGAAATCTATAAAGTTTTGACAAATTATTCGTTTGTGGTTTCTTGTTTTCTCACAGATTAAAAATAAGAATGTGAATAGTAAAAAGTATAATGACTTTAGAACAATTATTTTGATAAGTCACACATCAAATGTGCTGAATGTTATACAAAGAAGAATCGAATGTGGAGTAAGTTCTCAGTAGGATGCAGGCAGGCTTCAGAAATGACAGCAACACCACGGAGCAGAAAACCAAACTGAGATTGATTTGTGAGAAGACCAGAGATCACAAAAGAATATTTTGTCACAACTTTATAGACTTTAAAAAAGCTTTTCACAGTGAGGCACGAAGCATTATGGAATGCTTTGAATAAGCACAACATTGGAAAATATATTATAAGAATTATGAGGAGCCTTAATAAAGACCAAATGACCAAAGTGTAGAGAAGTGAGCGTCTAGTTTAAGTTATAAGTAGAAGTAAGACATAGTTGCATTTTATCATCAACGCTGTTCAAACTTTTCATTGAGGGAAATTTTATAGAGGCGATAGATGACCTGGATGATTTTGAAATAATCTGTGGACTAACCAGAGTAATAAGAACAAAATTACACTTTACTGATGCAAATATAATTACAGATATAATTGGCAAAGACAAGGCAGAGGTTCAAGAATTTAGGAACAGACTTTCATAAAATGTCTTAGAAATTTGGAATGGAAATCAAAAAAAAGAAAATCAAAATATTTGTCTCAAGCATCTGTAACAACGAAATCAAGCTGGAAATCTACATTGAAGAAGAGAAGCTTGAATAAGTTAAGAGTTTTAGATATCTAGGTTCAACTATCACTTAAAATTGAGTAACGGTTGAAGAAATCCTAAACAGGATTAATATTGCAACAATGACAATGATTATGGCTAGCACACTTTGTAACCTGAAATTAGTCAACCTGAAGAACAGAATGAAGATCACTTAGAGTATTATCTTGGCAACAGTTGTCTATTGATGCGAGAGTTAGGCACTAAAAGAGAAGAGCTAATCTAAACTTAAAGCGTTTGAAATGAAGTGCTTCACGAGGTTTCTGAAGATCACGTGGAAAGAAAAGAGAACAAGCGATTTTGCAAGAAGAGAGTGACAGAAATACTAGATAAAAGACCAAAATCACTAGAAAAGTCCATAAAAAGAAGGAAGCTGAAATTCTTAGGGTATAAGATTAGAAAACAAGCACTAGCAAAGGCAAGAGTGGAAGGAGAAAGACCAATAGAAAGACCAAAGAGACAATTGGAAGACAAGTTTAAAGAATGAAGCATATTGAACATTGAACGTTTCAGAAGAACGGCTGCAAATAGAGAGCAGGGATTAAAGCTTGTGCATAACTGCGTGCTCTCATGGTAAATTCACTAAGGTACGAAAGAAGAAGAATATTAAAATACGTTAATATAAAGTAATCTATCTTTGCAATTATAATTCCGGAATCAACTAGTTGGAGAATTTTACTCTATACTCATAGCCGTATATATTCTTTAATATTTGTTTTCTATTTCTAAATTTAACTATTAATGAAATAAAAATAAGTGAACAAAACTAATCTAATGAAAAATGTAACATTGATCGTTTTTGCTCAGAATAATGAAAACAAGATGAAAAAAAATCATTTTTGAAATATTTTCAAACTTTTACAATTTCTAGTTGTTATTGTGATAAAATTATCTCTTGAGCTAATTAAATCTTTCACATGGATGTCTAGAAACATGCTGGCTTTTGCCAAACACGGTCTGAGATGAATTTTATAAATAATAAATCTCATTCAGAAAATCTAATTATGAGCGAAAGAGCAATAATTTGAAAATCAAAGCGAATAAATCTATGTATCGAAATTAAAGAAACTATTTTATTCTATTTTAAATTTTCGTTAATTTAATTTCTATGGGGATTTTAAATAATTTTTTATAAGTTTAAAGAAACGTTTGGTAAACTTGTTTTGATTATTAATAAATAATTTTAACAATTAAAATACAATATATTTCAACAATATTCCGATATTTTTAATAAAGATTTAATACTGGAAATATCACACTCATTTGGAATTTTTGCAAACAAATTCAAGAACATTGTCGAAGAGAGAGTAAGATTAATATTGCACAACGTAGAAAATTGTGTTCTTGTGATATTAAAATTGATAATTTCATGGTTATTTAACTAGGTCTTGTAAAGCATTGTTAATTAGGTTACAGGGCCCTAAAATTTATTCATGGAAAATTTGTCTACAAAAAAATTGTCTTCTGAAAAATTCGTTTCTAACATATCGCCAGCTGGATAATTAGTATATGGTTCGTCTAGATTATAGGCCCTAGAATATAGCCGTAAATTCTGTTTTTCCTTTGTAGGTAATAACGGTTGTAAACGCTATTAAAAATGCTCCAAAATAATATTTTGTGCCTTTATCGTACCCTTATCTAGTAGTTTTATAATAAAAGTATGTTTTTCTATCAATAATTTGAAAAAATTAAATCCTATATTTATATTAAGTTTAAACTATTCGTGAATGTGTTAAAAAATATAGTGACCCAACAAATGCGCTAAAAGGGGATTGCATAATTGTTTTTGAACTTTTTTATTATTAATTTGTTTATGCTAAAAATAATTTTTAAAATATAAATTTAATAAATGTTTTTGAATTTTTTTTATTAATCCGCTAATGCTAAATTTATATTCAAATATAAATTTAATATAATGGATCTAAAGATGAAAAAACAAATTTATAATCAATTTAATAATTATCCACAAGACAGTTTAAATTCCACTGAATATATGACTTATAGTTTGCTCTGTCAAGTCCTGTTCATGACGGAAATGATCGACCAATGTGTAAATGGTAGGATGATAACATGCAACAGATGACTGAAATACATTATGCTAACCCTCAATTGAATTATTTTCATAAACATTTATTAAATTTATATTTTAAAAATTATTTTCAGCATTAACGAATTAATAATAAAAAAAGTTAAAAAAAAACAATTGTGCGATCCCCTTTTAACCATTTGCCGGAGTACCAATAAATATATCAAGACTGTAAGTACCGTTTATGCCATTTTCATTATCCAAAATTTCAGAAGTCATAATTATCGCAAAACTTTATTAATGACAATAATACACATAAAAACAAATTTCTTGTTAATTCACTTGTAAGATTCAATTGTATTCCATAATAATAAACTAACAATTTCAAATATATATTTATTATTTAAGAATTACACGCGTTGTAATAATATTAAAACAAATTCAAGAGAGTAATTTGAATATTCTGGATCCATTATTGTAATATATTTAGTATAATAAAGATAATATAAATATCATATAATTATTTATCTTTACATCAATAATTTCGCCAAAATCCAATCCATTAAATTTTTCTTCCAATTTAATTTGTAAAATTTAATGTATAATTATAAAATTAATTTTTTAAATTAAAACTAAAAATTTTTATAAAATTTTATAATAAAACTATTAAATTTAAAATTTTGCAAATTTCATTTATTTAGTTAACCTGTTACACGTGTAATTTAGTTTCAAAAGTCTCTGTGGGTGCGTAATTTTAATAGGCGAAGACGTATATATGCGTCAAAAGTAGAGCTAATAAATCTTGTGTAAATTTCTACGGAAAAATTATGGAAGATAATTTCTTTTATGTTTTGAATTTTTCAATATAGTTCTTTTTTTCTGAAAAATTACAATTTTTTATGAATAACATTTTGTTACCTAAGTAAACGATATACAATCTTCATATATTACATTTACATTTATTTCATTTGTATTATAACAAAATAAAAAAAATATCAAAATGGAATTAAAATTCTACAAAAATTAATCAATTGGATTCAGATGTTGTATTATAGTTTTCAAAACATGGCGTAACACAAAGCGACACTTCACATTGATGGCGCCAATATCGTGATTCTTTACGAATACCCTCTTTGTAACACATGGTACATCTTCGCACTGCATTTTTTATGTAGACGGTATCATAGCTGAGAAATGTTTGTTGATGGGTCTATTTCTAATTGAAACCGGGAAATAATGGTGAAAAGGAAGTAAAGCTAGCAGCCAATTCAGAAATCGAATAAGCTTTGATTTTCTTAAAATATATTTTGTAATTTTTATATGCTTTTAAAAATTTGAAATCAACATGGTTTCATTTTTGTGTAGTTCTAAATTAGCTTTTTTTAATTTTGATATATACTGTTGAAAATATTGAATTAATAAGTTTTAATTTTCGTAATTTATATTGTAGTTTTTCTTATAAATTTTATATTTGGGTTTGGGATTTTCAATTAATTTAATATATTTTTAATTACTTTTGTTTTCAATAAAAGGCTTTCATCAAGTTCAAAATGATCGTCTGTTGAAAAGGAATATTAAAAGGACTATTAAAAAATTACAAAAATAAGAAAACCTTTCATGATAAATGTAACCATAATATGATAAAGTAGAGTGAGTTATTTATTATATTGAGTTGTACATTTTAAATCGTAATATAGAGTTAGGAAATATTTAAATATTAATTAATATTTAAATCTACTATATATATATATATATATATATATATAATTGAATGTATATGTAAAGAACGCAAATTAGATAATAAAATTTATTATATAAAATATTGATCGGGGTTTACTAACCAATTAAAATTGGAAATCTTCCCCTTTTATATTAAGGCAATATTATATAATATTATATAATATGCCCCGGGGTCAGTTGATGCAATTGAAATTGACATTGCAATTGCACATTCCGGTGATGTCATGACATGAAATCACCGGAATTTGAACTCTAGTGATGTCATGAGATTTGACAACATTGGAGTTTTGATATAACAGTATATATCAATATTACTGAATGTGGTGAGGAATGACATCACCACAGTATACAACGCCACAAATCTGTAGCAATTTTATTATTCCTTCACGCTTAAATTTTATTACTTTATACAATTCAACATTTAATTAAATATTATAATTTGATTCATTTTAGCTACATGAATCTTATTTTTAAGCAATTTTCGTACTCATTTATCAAACGTTTTTCATGCTACGAAAATTCTTTTCAGTTTTGGTGATAGAAAATGCCTTTCAGTTTGAAGCAGAGCGGCTTGAGACTAGTACAATACTATATTAATAATTCCATTAATATATGTGGCGCGTTCAATAAAGTATGCGACCTAAGATAAAAAATGTAATAGCAAATTTTAATTTTTTGTGTGATTAAAAAAAGTAAATTTAGGTTTTAATTTCAATTATTGTTTTATTTTATCAAACGCATTAAAACTTAATTACTCAATAAATTTATGTAACGGTTAGCTATCAAGATTGTAATGTTTTATAAAAGAAAATATTCTACAATCTCCGTTGTTCTTTCCAATATAGAAGATAACATCTAAGAAAAATATTTGTCAACAATACTTTATCCTAATGAACTTTGTTTCGTTCCTTCAAGCTTTTTAACGATGTTAATATTTTTTCTTAAATAAAAACCTTTTAAATTATATCATTTAGATAAAACAAATATAGATAAAAAGAAAAATATCTAATAACTGTTATTATTACTGATAAATATGAGGAACAATGCAAATTATTTTTATAAATTAAAAACGCTCTTTATTAGTATAAAATTTTATTATGGCAATATATTCCGATTGAATATCTATTTGGAATATCAAGTACTTCTAATCATAACTGTTAAGCTTATATATTGGTACTGCTCTACTGTATTCTAATTTATATAAAAAACGTATGCATATGTTCCACCAACAACAACTAAAAATCTGAAATTCGAACCCAGAAACCAATTGCAAATCTGCAATGACGAAGAATGTCATACTCTGTATATTATTGGATTTCAAAGAAATTCTCTATGATTAGCGCATATTAAACAACCAGACGATTAATTGAGACAAGTAATGCTATCAACTGAATGAATTAAAGACAGCAATCCAGGAAAAATGCCCAGAGTTAGGAATCAGGAAAGGCATTGTGTTACATCATGACAATGCCAGATCACATGTATCTTTGGCTGCGAGGAAACCGTTGTTGGATTTTGGTCGGGACGTGCTAGCCCACGCACAATTTTCCCCAGACATTGGATCTTCCGATTGGCACATATTCAGATCACTGAAAAATTCTCTTAAGGGAAAGAACTTTGTCTTTGTCTTTGTTTTTCAATCCCACCTTGAACAGTTTTTCATCCAGAAACCTGAGAAGTTTTTGCCAGGATAGAATTTTCCTGTTACAAGACAGTTGGCAAAAAAATGCAGAAAAATGATGTATACATTGTTGATTAAATACATGCCAATACATTAAAATCTTGCTTATGAATTTTTAATAAAAATCTAAAAGAATTTTTCGTTAATGATGTTAAGATTAAGTCAATCGCATTTGAAGTAAAAAAGATCTGTTTTGCGTAAAAATTTAATTGTTGTACAAATATTAGAAATATATTTTAAAAGTACAACTATGGGGAAAATGATTTGGCCAAACAATCAATTTTCATATTTAGCTGAATTACCATCATTCTAAATTCGTTTTTCATAATAATAATGAAATCACTACTAAAACGTTAATTTTTTTTAATATTCTTTTTAAAATTCTAATAAAAATTTGTTAGGAGTTTTGGTGAGTTCATAAATTTTTGAATTTTAAATCTAATCAATGAAATAATTACTGTATCGTGTGTTTCTCCCACTTTCGAAAGTCTTTCTCACTCTTTTGCTTATTATTTCTTTTTTATTATCACATCTCTTTCATCGGCTGTATAATCTTCGGTTGTATGATATGTTTATTTTTTTAATATTGTTTATTTTATTTATTTATTATCTTTTATGTTTATTCTTTTTTGTGTGAGCGTTTATTTTTTCATTTTTTACTGCGTAAATGTAATTAATCTTATTTTTATTTCAATTTTTATTTCAAGCTAATATATTTAATTTTTATGTATTTTATTTAATGTATCTGGTTTGGTTAGCTTGGTTATTAGTTTTTGTAAAGTAAAAATAACAAACTAGTCTCCCGATTCTCTGGGACCCGGATTTGTTGTTTTTACAATTACATTTCGAAAAGTAGCTCTATAGATTATATTAAAATAAGATATTCATAAAATAGCGTAAAAAATAACTTTATATAACAATTAACTCTAAAGTAGATTTTTAAGGTTTAACACAAAATCCATAAACAGATTTATTAATAAAGTAAATTTTAATTCTATATAAAACGTCATATTTAATATTTAAAATGATAACACAATAAAATTATTTTGTAACTTTTATCTAAATATAAAACAAATCAAATATCATATGAATTCATAAATTTTAAAATTAAGATATAATGAGACAAAATGAAAATATGACTTTCAATAAAAACAAAAATTTTAAAATTGAAAAATGAAAACGTAATTTTTATTTTTAAATTGAAAATGTAATTTTATTGAAATGAAAATGTACGTTACAATGTTAATTAAAAAGGTAATTGTGTTAAAATGAAATGTAAAATAAAATGAAATTTTAATAAAAAAACCTATATAATTTTAAAGACGATTATAAATTAAAATTTGTAAGTAATGAAATAACAATGTTGGAATTTATATTTATTTTTATTTGTAATGGTTTGTGTAAAGAAAAGAAAGTACTTAAGTTCCTGAAAATATTTGTTTGAAAAATCGTTAATGTGATAGAAATAAAATTTTATGTCATGAACTTGAATTCCGAATTCGAACCCAATAAAAGTCATGTCATTTTTAATTTTTAGATGTAATCTTCTTAAGAGTCAGGTAGCATTTACTAACGTTTTTAAGGATTCCAAATTAGTAATAATACTGAAACACCTTTGAATTCAAGGATTGCCACTATTTGGTTGGGGATTCAAACATTGATTTTCATTTGGATTAGATTGTTAAAAGATTTTCACTTTTCCTGACAAGTAACAATTCTGCAGATAAACGTTCATCACATGGAAGTGGCTGCAACCTTTTACATGTGCTCACCTTTCGTTTAACTTCAATTTTAGTCAATGCATAATGAACTTCTTGTAAGTTTCTATTGACTGTTCCAAGATCGTGAAGATTAGTAATATTAAGTTCGGAAAACAATCAATGAGTGCTCGTGGAAAATAATAGTAGAAAAACAATTAGATAAAATGATATCAGTAAATCGGAAAGAACTTTCGATTAACCCCAATATTCACAATATCTTTTTATTATAATGTTAATCACTTAAAAAATATTTAATTAGACAAAATAGAGTGCGGCAAAAATGTTACAAAGTTTAATTCGTCCTAACACACAAGTATTGTAACATGTCTATATAATTATTATTTTACCAGATTCTCCATGTTTTTGTGTACTAAGCACTGTATTTCGAATAATATTGTGCGTTGACTTATTGTACTTTCAGTATGTCGAATAAACATAGTGCGATTTTGGAGCTGTTTTGTCAAAGCAAACGTCAATGTGAAATTGTTCGTTTGCTCGGTGTTTCAAAGATGATTGTCTCGCGTGTTGTTCCTCGATTCAAGGAACTTGATCAGGACGGTCGGCGTCCAGGAAATAGAAGTAACTGCACCGTCAACATTTCTGCAAATCGCAAGGTCATGAAGAAGCGAGTGCAACGAAATCCGCGGATCTCATGAAAAAAAATCGCTCGTAAGACCGGCATCAGCGATCGATAGGTTCGACAAATGGCGAAAAAGGAGCTCAACCTCAAACCCTACAAACTCCAAAAAGTTTAGCTCCTCACGGATGATAACAAACGCGTACGGCTATAAATATGTCGTCGAATCAAACGTCGGGCCGCTGGTCATCGATGGGGGCGCATTCTCTTCACGGACGAAAAGCTGTTCTTTGTCGAACAAGTGCGCAACCACTAGAACGATAGGAGATGATCCGCAGAAACTGCAGGCATCTAAGTCGTCGTCGAACACTGTCGAAATCTCGCATCAGTAATGGTGAGGGGATGAAATCTGCGCCAGTGGTAAGATTCCTCTCGTTTTCGTCAAACAGAGGGTCAAAATCAACTTCATTGGGTGCAACAGCACTTCGGCGATGTGGATTGGATGTTAAACAGGACTCCCCCCGTACCACAAAGCAAAAAAGACTTAAGATTGATGACGAACGCATTTTCCGAATTTCATTTCGTCAGTAGAATGGCCACCCTACTCGTCAGATTTCAATCCGATGGACTACAGCGTTGCATATGTTAAATTTATTTTCTTTAATAAGGTTATACATAAAAATATGAGTAACGTTTTTTTGCCGCCCTATATATTTATGAAGAAAGTCCATGGAGTTTGACTATGTAAAGTTAATTTAGCAAATCAATTTACATTTTATGCTTACAGCTGATATTATTGTGAAATAAACAAAATATTAATTAAAACAAAAGATTAATTATCATATATCTATTGGATAGTCGAAACTTAATTTTGTATACAACAGAAACTATACAGAAACGAACGAAGAGTCTGAATGTAAACAAATAGCCTGGGTTTAATAACAGCGAAGGCATCTGTTTATTCTCCTCGCACATTCTTCCTGTGGTTAAGACAATAATCCGGTCAGTAACAAAAGATTTAGCAACACACGCGAAAGCAAATATAATATAAGGCTTCATTTAAACAAACAAGTTTAGACCAAACTTTGTGTAAAAACTTATCAGTTAATTATGATGCTTTTTATAATTATTATTATTTAATTTTAATAATTAATAGTTGTGTAACATCATCTCTTATTTAATAATGATTACTAATTTTAAAATTTTATTATAATTAAAATATATTATTGGAAATTTTTTAATATTTTATCATGAAAAATAATTTAAAACACACTGATCTACAAATTTTAACGAAAGTAATTTTTATCATTTCTAATCAAATATTATAAGTTCAATGCAAATATGACAGTAAAGATGCGAAATCGACAGTCGTTTTACTTGTACCCGACAATAATTTCTAATAGTGTTCATATAAAACTTCTTATAATATTCTTTATGGCTCTAAAAAATTAAGTTTTAGTCTAATTCTGGGATGTTTTTCCTACCTCTCTTTCGGGATCCTTTCTGGTGAGTTTCCAACAGTAGTAAATAAAATCGGAGTGGACCATTTACCCTGTTGTCTTTGAAAATAATTAATTTTGTTCATCACTAACTTCACCACAATTACCTGGAAGAAAATGCGGATCTTCAGCTAGTGTAATCGTCCTATCTATTTAAAGCAATACAAGTGCAAGCATGTAACTGGCTTGGCAATGCGGTCAAATACGTGAAACATTCAGCAATTACAAAGCAAATAGCAATTAGCGATAAAAGAGTAAGAGGTCGACCAAAATAGGCTGAAACTTTTTTATTTTATTGAATATTATTCATTTATTTACGGAGTATTTTTAATTTTTACTAAAATCAAAGCTAAAATAATGAGCAAAAACTATTTTTTACTGAAAAAATACTATTTATTTTAATGAAAATTTATTAAAAAGTAATGTGCAAATAATTTGTTATCTTTATATTTTGTATTACATTTTAAATTATAATGAGACAGAATTAATAACCTCTGATACTGTAGACTTTATCTAAAACTAATATTTTTATTATACATATGACCTAAATCACATTAAAAGGATTTTTAAATTCTCAATTAAACTTCTCTTCTCAGTAATATAACATTTTGTTAAATAAAGTAACTTTATAATCTAGAATTAATTATATATTTAAGTTTTTTTCTGATTTTTGAACATTTATTTATAAAGTTTTCACACCAAACAATGTGTCGCAAACCATAAGTTTGTTTTCAAGTGGGTTGTTATAACTTTTTTAACATTTAGTATATTTATTATATATTATTTGTAACTTTTTTTTCAATTTTATATTAGAATATAAAAATAATAATCCATTTCATTCAACATTTAGTCATATATTATACATATTATTTTTGGAATTTTTTAATTAAGAAGTGGTATTAATGTTGTTTTAAATAAAAAATATTCATTTTAGTTATTTTATACAAATGTTGTAAGATTTTACATATTTCTAAAAAAATGTTTCTTAAATTTATTTATCTACGGTTTTTTTGGCAAGTTTAATTTCTCTTTATTATATGATAAGTTAAATATAAGTAATTTAAATTATCCGCCTTTCAGTTTAGAGTAAAATGTTTCATCATTATGTTTTGTATGTAGGCTTCGCTAATCGATAACTGTCACTGATTGGTTAATGTATTTATGATTGGTCATAATTATTGTGTTTACTTAAATTACAAAATTAGATAAATTAACCAGCTATGAATAATATTTTGTTAAATTATTTTAAAATTTAGTTAATTCCTTATAAAATCAAAATGTAAATTTACCTGAGATGAGATTGAAACTTTTATGAAACGCATTGTCTTTTAAGTTCAAATTCAAACGTAACATTCTTTTATAAACATTTTATATCAATAAAAATATCAATCTATGATAATTATATTTTGATTTGATAATAATGTATAATGTTAAGAAGATTTAAATTATATGATATTGTTTAGGTCCCCTCGTATCGTTGTTCTTGACAGGCCTACTGAAATGGTTGGCTTTGGTTTTAACATCGTTGGTGGAGAAGATGAAGATGGAATATTTGTGTCATTTATTATTCCAAATGGTATCGCGGACAAAAATGGAAATATTTTTGTGGGGGATCGAATATGGCAGGTACTGTATTTACAATTTAAAACATAATACTTATCTATCCATGATGAAAATGGTAAAATTTGACTTTTTCTCAATTACAATTTGTCATTTAATTTAGATAGTCAGTTTTAACATAGAGTTCGTTATAAGTTGTTGAAACTTGGCTATTAACTGAAAGCAATTTGCAACCGAAAATCATACGTTAAACAGTGATGCGAGAACTGACTTATAACACTAAAAAAATATTCTTCTATATAAAAAATGTTTTTGTGCTAAACCCAAATTTCAAGAGGTTCGTGTGCTTTGATCTGTCATGAACTTCCTGTATTTGCTCTTTCGGCTGTTGTTACTTGTTAACATAAAAAGTCGTCAATGGAACACAAATTTTAGTAGAAATGGTTTTCAATTGTGACACATGTCGTGACATTAATAAAATAATAGAAAGATAGGAATCGAACATTTCAGCTAACATCATCATTTGTTAGATTTAGAGTTGTCAAAGTTGATTAAAATTATTTTTATTTTTAATTATTACTAAACAATCCAAATTTGGAATAAGGATTTCATTTATTAAAGTATAAATCTTCTGATTGAAACAAATAAATCACTTTGACATCCCAGAAATTAGGTTTTACGAAGCCAAGAAAATAAATTTAATTGTCTCGTTATTTAAATGACATTATTTTTGAATTTATATAAATTATTATTCAATTTTCTCTATTCCAAAACTTGTAATTCAATATTTTAAAAGTAAATTGGTTTTTATATTCCCTTTAATATCAAAGTAATGAATAATGAAAAATAGTATAATCTAGAAATGACCGAACCTTTAACAACTAAAAAGTAATAAGAATCGGTTAGAAATAACGAGGTATAATAGAATCAGGAAATTATATATCAATGAGTATGAGCAGTATATTTGTGGTGACACCGTCAAAAAGAAATTATAAAAAATAAATTGAAAAACTAATTAAGAAAACAGAAATTAATCATTGTTTTAATAATAAATTTGTGTTGAAAATATGAATAGAAAAAATTAAGATTCATTGAATTATTTTCCTTTTTGCTACAATAACTATTCAATTGATCGTTTACTATTTTAATATTATCAATAAAAAATCCACGCAATTCTACCGGCCTTACATTCGGATCACCGATCGACGAGTCGGTCACATTAACCTCCATTCTGAGCGGCGCCAATTACAATAGAACTGGAGAGACGGCACGGGAAGTCGTCATCGTCAGGACGGGAGTTCAACACCTATCAACGCACCAACCGGTGGCCATCGGGCCCGACCGGTTTGTGGCGCCCACTCAACCGACTGATCGATTTCCTCACCTGAATACTTTCCGCACAATAAAGAGAATCTGCCCGGGCACCAGTCCCTCAACTTTGTTGAGAAATTCAGTTACATTACATTTCATAACGAATAGTTGGCTTGAATTTTCATGAAGAAAGTTCGAATATTTAGAAAGTCTTCGGCGTTCTACATTTAACTAAAAACGATCAAATTTCATTTTATTTTATTGATAAAAATCACATTATTATTATCATGATCATTATTGCAAAGTGTAGATTATCTATGCGTTAAGTTATTTGATTTCTCTGTGTTTGAAATACTCTGCTATCTATGATTAGTCTTAAATTTGAAATTATGAGAGAGATCTGTTTTGAAATTTAAACTTGGTTACTTTATCTTATTAGATTGCTATATACTCATTCTTTTAAATTATTGCTGTCATGAATCAATATATGAACATTAAAGAGAAGTCATGGGTCGCTACTTATAATAACTGTGAGGAGAGCAGAAGATTGTTCCGAGAAAAGTATGGAAAAGATGCTCTTTTGGTATCAACAGTAAAATATTGGAAAGTTAAATTTCTTGAAACGGGATCTTTAGTTACAAATTGACCAAGATCTGGAAGACCCAGAAGAGTTTATAATGACGAGAATAAAATATTGTATGCGGCACTGTACATGAAAAACCCACTAAATCAGTAAGAATCATTGCTGGAGAAATAAATTTATCAGTCGCGTCGGTGTACAATATTTTAATGGAAGAAAAATTTCATCTATACAAACTAATAATTTGCCTACTTCTTGTTGATGGTGATACTGATCGATAAGTGCAATTTTTACAGTCATAACAATTAATATATTTTAATAAAAGTTTTGAAATAAGTTTAAATAAATTTTAAAATAAATTTTTAAATAAAAATATAACGGATTAAAGTTTATAATATTTTAAAAAATAATTTTTTAAATAAAAGGCTTATGGTAAATTTAAATTAATTAGTTTTAAGATAAAATTTTATAAAAATTTTTAGTTTTAATTTAATAATTATTTAATTAATTTATAGTTTTAAAATTTATTAAATTTTACAAATTGAATTGGAAGAAAAATTTAATAGATTAATTTTGGCGAAATAATTGAATTAACAAGAAATTTGTTTAAATATGTGAATTATGGTCATTAATAAAATTTTGGTTTTAAATTATGAATTTTGATTCTAGTGATAACGAAAGTGACATAAACACTACTTACATACATAAAATTGGTGTTCTAAATTTAAGAATCTCTCCAGATTAAAGGGATTATTCTCAATGAGAACTTCTCATGATCGTTGCTGGTTATGAGGTAAAAGGTTAGATTTGGTAATTTAAGACGTGGAATTTTTATTTCTTATTTTACCATGCCTTGCAAAATTCCTTCAATAATTCGCAAGAAGATATAAAAGTTAGTTAACATCATCACTTTACTTCCTTCGTTCATTTCAATTAGACTCCATCTATTTAAATATTTCAAGTCTATTACAGAAGATATTCAATAGTAGCAAAATCACACCAGGATAATTCCGATGAAATCAAAAGAAAGAAAAAGAGCACAGATTATAGTGGTTCTGACATTAAAAGAAAACTGGTGTGCGCCAATGCTGAGTATTATTTGTATTACACAGTTATCCGCCACAGTCGGGGGAGGCTTATAATGATCAATATATTCAAAGATGAAGGAAGTAAAATAAAGTTTTTAATTTTCATGTTGAAATTGGAGGTTCTTAGTGATTGAAATGTGTTACAATCAGTGCTGTAGTGGAGGGTATACGGGGGTATACGCCGTATACCCTCTGCTATTAAAATTTAGATAGCGTATACCTAGTGTTTTTACTTAAAAATAGCGTATACCTTATGATTTTGTTCAAATTTTTTATTAAAAATTAATTATTTTCTTTCTTTGTAATAGTAAAAAAAATGATGATAAAAATTGTACTGAAAAATTGCAAAAAATTTTCAAATTAACAATTCACACAAAATATTTCATTCATTTAGTAAAAATTTCTCTGGAAAAATATATCAACTATATTTGAATATAGTTTTTTTTAATATATAGAAAATCTATATATTAATTTGAATTAATAATCAAACAAGCCTCCTTTAACGAAAAACGGAAAACGAATATAAC
>MQRK01238425.1:0-14848 GCA_001938485.1 Girardia tigrina | reverse complement strand
AAAAAAAATTAAAAATTATGAAGACAATTTTTTGTAATGATGATTTAATAGCTCAAATATCGAAACCCAATCATGGATAAAGCACTGAGAAGTTAGAGGTGGAATAAGCAAAATATTTATTTTGTGAGAGACACCAAGACAGATTGTCATGCAGTGAAGCTGACATCAAGTGCAGTTCTATCTGCAAAGAAAACATAGTTCAGTTGAAGGATGGTACCAAGCATTTCAGATGTTTTTTACTATCAACTCCCTAATGCCTACATTTCTTATTTTCTCGGAGAACAAGAGTACAGATAATTCTATCTCACACAAATAAATAAAACAATTAATAATAGATTTTTTATTTATAATATGCCTCCAGGTTAAAAAAAATAATAAAAAGAGCTTTCTCCAAATTAACAAATATCGGATAATATATGACATGTCACTGATAGAATTTCTACGTTACATTACTTACAAATTTATTTTTTGATTTAATAAATTTTACATTAATTTTATATAGTGTTTTATAAATTTCATATTAATATTATAAAAAAATATAATACATAAGCTTAATTTTAAATAGTGTTAAAATTAATTAAGATTAATTTTATATAGTGTTTTATAAATTTCATATTAATATTATAAAAAAATATAATACATAAGCTGATTTCATTAGTTTTTTGTTTATTTATAAATAATTTTGTTACTTTATTTAATATTTTTTAAATAATAACAAAATTTAAAATTTAATTAAAAATTGAATAATAAATATTGACGCTATTTTGTCGGTGTATCACATATATAAGGTGTTATTTGAAGAAGAAGCACAGTTTTCCGAACATCTATTCTTTATAAAAAGTTGGTGATTTTCTTTTGCATTTTTATAATTTAACGAATTTAAACAATATACGTAATTTAATTTATCTACAATTTATTTTAACATTTTAATTAAATCAAATCGTATGAAGGAAATCGAATAACTTTGAATGTGTACAGTTTTAATTAATTATAACTTATTAATTAAAGTTTTAGAGAGACAACATACTGTGAAATATACTATATCTCAAATAATACATCGAACTCACAAACGTCACATAGGAATTTTTTAAACCTTGCAGCAAAACAGATTAATATCTTATTCATATTATACTTTATTATCATTACTGTTAATATAACATTATTAAAAATTTCCCTGGCATTCGATCTGCTTGCGTCTTGAAATAATTTGAACTCTGTCAGCTCAATAGTTTTTATTATGTGATGGTTGTTTATTAAATTAGAATCTAAATTTAAACTTTATTTTTTATACCAAATAATTGAAAAGTATTCTGAGTTTGAAATTTTTGTAAGCACAGTTCTGGTCAAATTCTCTTTGCTATTTAGAATCGCTAAACCCAGCTGATGCTGATTCCTTTGTCATCGACTTGAGGAAGACTTCCTTCTTCCGTTGAATATGAATTTTGGGGCTTTTCATAAATAAAACAAAAGAAACTTTGTACGCATTGGAACAGATACATACAACATTCATAAATTCGGTTCCATAATTTTTATATTTATCTTATTAATTTAGTTATAAAATTGTATTGTATTACATCTGCATTCAGTTTATTACGCACATTATTCAAATGTCAAGTGATAAAAAAACGTTTTTAGCAAAATTAATTTTTTGATATCTGAAATGCTTACAATTGCGGTGTCGTCTAGAAATATCGATGCGACGATTTTTTATGGAAATCAATACTTGTAAATTATTTTTATTTGATATGCGAGACATTTTATCAGTAAACATCATTTGTAGAAAGTAGACAATGGAAAGATATAAAAATAGACGTATCTCTATCTAACTAATAATTGAGGTTTAAAATATTCTATTATACGTAATTTATACGTCATAAGTTTTCTCAAGCTGCTTTTTTGGACTAAATTTTTGTAAATATGTAATTTTAAACAAATAAATGCATATTTAAACAATCTGGTGCAAAGCTAATCGTTAATGATTGTGAATTCAAAAATGTATATAATTTGTGAAGAATTGATTCCAGGTTTTCGAAAATGCGAATCCATCTTGATTCTTTTTGCATCATATTGGGTTTGGATTCAAAAGTTAAACTCATGACACTAAATTTTATTTTGTATTAAAGCAATTATATTTTAACTAGAGTGAACCCGTTTCGCCAGGTCTGGCGAATTTTAAACGAATCACTTTAATCATCGGGAACTTCACACAGACAGAAATCATAATTTTATTATAGTATTAATCAGTGCTTTTTTCTAGTAAAAAAGGTTTGGGAACTCATTTTATATCTGTTTTTACCTTATGTCAGAAAGTACTATAATTGAATTTTCCCACTGAACACAAATTTACTTTACAACAAATTGAAAGACATAAACGTTTATATAAGAAAATGAGAGACTAAAAGAATTTATTTATAATAAAAACCGACCTGACTAAAGTTTATGTGGAAAAATAAAAAATGTATTATACTGTATTATGATACTGTACCGTATTAGGCTTTAAAACAACTTCCAGAGTTTTCTCATGTTTTCATCAGACAAATTATCTCGATTTCTTTTCTTGCTTTGTGATTTTAGAGCTGAATGTTTGCCTCGAAGCAACCAAGAGTCTACGTACTTTGTAGGATCAAAATTTGCTAGTGGATGGCCGACCATTCTGATGAATAAAAGTGCCGAGACCGTTTTTGTCATAAGCGAAGATCTCGTTGGGGTGATTATCAAATTCATTTGTGAGAATCCCCTTTCACAGTCGCTGGAAGAAATGGAAATTGTATTAAGAGCATGTATCAGAGGAAGAATTCTTTCAGAATATGTTCTTTCCGTAAGATAATCACGGATTCAATGAATGATTTCTCTTGTGTTAAGTTGCAGTCTGCTACACAATTTCTCAATTTCCGCTTCTCCAAATGTGAACTGGTTGTTCATGTTATCTGTCCAATGGCTCTGATCTAGTATGTTAGTGCATTGAGCTAGTTCAACATCCTCATTAGACAGTAATCTTTTCGCAATTGATTCGCTAAGTTTCTCGTAAAAGATATTTGCATCAATAGGAGGGTCATTTTTGCAGTTTCTGTTGTGTAGTACAATTTCATTAAAAATTAGAGAATAACAGCATTTGCTACTTGGTACATTTATATTGCTTGTTGTTTATTTGTAAACCGTAATTTATGTCGTTCCCGTGATTCCCCACTGTAAAAAGGACTGACAGTAAGTAAAACGCCGATTATTTTATATAAATATAAACGAATCTGGCAAAAAAGGTATGGGAACTGAGTTCCCATGAGTTCTTACTGAAGAAAAGCACTGGTATTAATTAGTTAGTTAAGCATATCTGGAAAAACGAAAAGACTTCCGATCTGCCCTAACACAAATTTATAATTCATAATTAATTGCATGAATACATTATTAATAAATTAACTAAATAAATAAATTATTTTTATATTGATTTCAAAAGTCTTAAAAAAATTTAAGCTATTGATTTTCTTCTTAATTTTTGTGGGAGGGGGCAGATCAGAGGTAATCTAATGTAATTCATTTATGTAATTCACTAACTTCTACTTCTCTAATCGGCGACGGAGCAAGATTTTCGGACTCCTCTCGTCGAGTAGGTCTACGATCATCGATTTTTCATCCGAATTCATCATATTTCCTTCTTTGGGTTTCGTATTGTTGATATTGAATTTTTTGTATTTATGTTGACCCTTTTCATCGTTAATTCATCGACTGCCCCTCGTCGGATCGGCGGCGGAGGCACATCGTTGGAATCGCTTCGTTGCGTAGATTCCGGATCAATCGGTTGTTTTGTCATTTAATAAAATAATTAAATTTGTTTTAATTGAACTCCGGGAACTTCACACAGACAGACAGAATGACAGAAATCATAATTCTATTATAGTATTAATTTAAAATTTATGAATTAATATCACTTTTGATTTGTTTTATATTTACACAAAAGTTAAAATATAATTTTCTAGTTTATTTATTATTTTCCAAAAATTAAATTTTATGTTTCATATAAAATTACAATTTACTTTATTAATAAATCTATTTATTGGTTTTATGTTAAACATTAAAAATTAGTTTTAAATAAATTACTTTTTACGTTATTTTATAAAAATCTTATTTTAACATAATCTATTAATCTACTTTTCGAAATGTAATTATTTAATTATTAAATTGATTAGATTTTAAATTCGAAATTTTTATGAACTCCAACAAACTTCCTAACACATCATATTTCACCTATTGTTTATAATTTGATTAAGAAATGCCTTATACTTTAGTGATTCAATTTTTAAAATTTATAGCCTGAAAATTCGCTAACTTTTTTTTCCTTAAATAGAAGATTGTTTGTGACTTTACAAAATATTTTGATTAATTTCTATAACAAGAAATCTATAAGCATAAGGTACGAAAAGAATTTTGACCAAAATCACTAAATTTCGGAATTCATTATCCAGATATAGTGCTTTAAAATAACTACATGAAATACATAATTTACTTTACATATTCTTACTGATTTTTCGAACAAATGATTTGGTTTGTAGAAAACAAAATCGATTGGTATACAAATTCTACCTTCGAATATCAACTAATCAATATTTAATTTCATAGCGAATGAATGACTCAAATTGTTAATCGCCACATGTAATGTTGATACAGACGTCGCCCCCCTTGCTGATATGTGAGACATGAATCATTTCTATTGTCTCAGTTATTTTTTATTGATACTTAATCATATCTCTTGCAACATCAATACAGAGAGAATATCAATACTGTCTCTTTATTTTCTTTATTTCTAAGACTAAGCAAATTATCTATAACCAAAACATTTAATGATGTTTTTCATAGGTAAAATCGATCATATAACGAACAGTATATAAAAATTTATGAGTGGAAGAATCTTAATGTTTTAAAAAATTCATTAGATATAAACAAATTATTATTAATTATTTTTATATTGCAAGAAAATTGTTTCATGTTTTTCTCAATTATATAAATTTTTCTATTCTAGAATAAATTTTTTTCATACCTTTAATTTTAGTTCAATTGAAAATTGTAATTCAATCTCCAGTAACCTGTCGCATTTTAAAGTCTGTATACATAGACTATAAATAATTGATGTAATTGAAATAATGTTTATCAACATCTTATTTGATATTGTTGAGATCTATTCGGCTTATTGAAAATCTAGAATAAACTGTAAATATATACACAGTCATCCGCAGGTAGGGGTAAGATAGGTTTTTTGCCCTATCTATTTGAAAGTTTTCAAAAATTTATAAAATATATTTCACTAAGAAGTTTTAAAATATTATTCATCCATCTGATTAGGAGAGGCACAATCCTAAATCAACACACAACATTTAAACATGCAAGCAATACACAAAACATCAACATTCCAAATATTCCTCTCACATTTAACTCTATTCATCCATATATTTAAGTCACTTGAAAACTTTTTAAGTTAAATAAAAATAAAAATATTTTATTTCTGCAAAGTCAGTTTTATAATTCCGAGTGTCATTTGTCACAGTCTATTTAAGTAAAATTTAGATTTTATTATCTATATCTTTTTAACATTCCATTATTATTTTCATTCTTATAATCTGAAACTAATTTATTCAAATTTAGATTTAATATTCAAGTTTTTAATTTATTATTGTTGTACATTTTAAATGATTTTATTAATATTATTTTAACCACTAATATTTAAAGTAAATATTTTAAATAAAATATATAGTTTCAAGTTAGTTCAGATTTTGGGATGAGAAGTATTAAACATTGATTGATGAATTTTAGCAAAATAAAAATTATGGATTGCATAGAGATGATCCAAATTGTGAATGTAATAAACGTTCTATCAAAGGTGTGAGTTCTCTTAACACCGGAAATTGTTAAATTGTGCCACACCGAATTTAAGATTTTTATTTAATAAGGAATGTATAAACATGTTGATGAGGTAGTTACGGGTTCTCAATTAGCTCCAACTTTAGCTTCCATATTTCTTTCAAATATTATAAAGAAAATAAATCTTTATGATGGTATTAAATCAAAATTTTATAAATGTTATGTAGAGAATGTTTTCTCATGTCTGATAATACAGAACAAATTGAACATGTCTTAAATTATATGAATTCTTTACATTCAAGTTTAAAATTCACGGAAATTGTGAATATAATAAATGTTCTATCAAATGTGTGAGTTCTTTTAACAAAATTAAGTACATGTAATTGAAGATTTGTTTTCTATTTTGAATTAAGGATAAGAAAAATGTGATTATGTTTTAATAAATATGAAAATATTAAAATTATTTAAAAAATTGATAGACAAAATATTTTTTAAAAAAAATCCTTAATTAATTTAAAAAATAAAAGTAATTATTTGCTTTTAGTTATTTTTAGTAACAAATTTTATTTATAATTATTGCAAAATGTCACAATTAAAAGAATCAACAAACTCAAGTTAATCAAAAATTACTTCTAAAGAACTAATGGAAAAATGAAGTATAAAAAGTTGCTCCCTGTAGATCAAACATTACATACTTTACATAATGAATGTATACTTAAATAACCATATGTGAAAATGGAAGTATTAAAACTGCAAATATGTTTTGACCCATATCTATATACTTAGGCTGTCCCAAAAGTCCTCAGGTAGCCTTTAAAATCACACTAATATTTTACCAAAGTTAACCAAATTTGGACTGAATATTATTCAGACTGTCATAGATACTGTGTTAAAATTTCAAAGCATAAAATTAAAAAAAAGTAAAATTTTGTTTTATTAAAGTATTGAAATTTTAAAAGTGCAGCGAATTCAAATCAAGTGGTTTTTAACAATGGAACCAAATAAATGTTGTCAACGTTTTTTGTTCTAACTCAAAGTAAAAGAGGATTCTCTGCTTCAGAAATTCTTCAGCAACTTCAGCAGGCATGGGAAGACGTAAATCACCCAGTGTTTTCGAATTGTCCGACTGAAGGGAGCATCTGGCCCCATAGGAACGATCCCTCACATAATCGATGGCAGAATCGATCGTGTTGATTGAATTTTGACAACACCGTATCGGATTCACTTTTAGATGTTTTAGATTTTAAATGAATATCTTTAAAAATATTATCAAAGTAATCTTATCTAAAAACATATTCCCTTTGATAATGTGAAATTCTGGATTTGTTGTTCATTCCGGGTAAAAAGTATCTCACAGTTTTTGCAACAAAACACCAGAGAAAACATCTATCATCTTTATTTTGTATATTAGTAATACTATGGGATTTTTTATTTTTTTTCTGGTGGATCTAGAAATATCCCACTAGTTGAATTCTTATAGGGAGATAACCTTATATCAATACTTTGGATTTTATGAATTCTAAATTCAGATCCACATAATTCATGTTCCCTTTTTTTATTATTCAATATTGGGGGTAATTGGAGGATATAATAATTTAAATATTCCTCTGTTATAATTCTTTCACTATTAGTTACAATTATGTCACTTAATATTTCCTCTATTTTTATATAATCTGCCTTTATTAATATATGAAAAATAAAGGGGAGTTTTAATTTATTTTCTAAATTATTATACACATCCATTATTCGATTAATATCTTCTATATCAATTTATGTTTTTTCTTCTTCAAATTCATATCCCATACTGAATATTTCTTCTTTTTTATTATATATTATTTCAATATTGTCGATTTTTATTTCTTAATTATTTTCCTTTTTCACATGAGCTTTGCTCTTTTTATGGAAAATAATTGCTGTTATATTTTTAAATAATTTATTGCATATATTGCAATAAAGGGGATCATTATTATTTTCATTTTCATCATTATTATTACAGATAACGCTACATTCTTTGAACAGGCAAAATGAACGTCTTTACCGATCATTCGATTTGAAAACTGAGATGCCTGAACATAAGCTTATGGTGAAAATTCCGATATTATTTAAACAACTAAAAATTACAATTATTAAATTTTTAATTCGAGTTTTTTACGTCTGCCAGAAAATCAAAAAACCATATTTACTAATTTTACAAATTATATTTACTGTTGATGATGCATGAAACAACGAAACATGTTCAATAATCAATTTCTTTAACAACGCTTTAATTAAATTATTATTCATATATATAAAATTAGGGTTAACAAAGGTTAACAGTCGCATAACAGCGTATGGATCAGGAGGTCATTTCTAGTTTTTAAAAACTCTACATGAAAGCACTCTTTGAGCGTTGTTTTGAGATGACTAAAGGGACCAATCTCACTCTCACAGAATTTTGGAAACATCACTTTCACATTGTTGCTTCCCTCAAGATGATCGAAATGGCGTGGGAAGGAGTTACTAAGAGAAATCTTATTTCTGCTTGGAAGAAGCTTTAGCCAGAGAGCGTGGCCGAATGTGAGGTTGCGGGGTTTGAGAAGTATCTGAGGACTCTGTAATCAATGAGATTGTGTCCGTTTCGAAAATCTTGGGGTTGGATGTGAATAAAAATGATATCAATGAGCTTCTAGAAGAACACAGTCAAGAGTTGACCACAGAAGAACTAATGGAGTTTCAATCCATTTCACACCAAGAAGATGTTGATGAGCGTTTGTTAGTGGATGGGGAGGATGCAGTAAAGCAACAAACGAAATAAGAGAAATGCTGAAAGCATGGGAAACTGTTGCATTGTACATTGAGAAGTATCACCCTAATATGTAAGTGGCTATGAGAGCTACAAATCTATTCAATGATAATGCAGTGTCGTATTTTTTACCAAATTTTAAAGCGTCGACAAAAGCAAATGTCTCTAGATAGTTTTCTAGTAAAAAATAATTAGGTATGTTAATAATAATAATAGAAGAAAGATGAAGTTGAATAACGGTCCTTAATAATTCGAATGTATTTTTCATTAAATAAAAATTCCTTGGATTATTTTTTCTGTATGGAACGCATTATCTTATTTTAAACTAATTTATATTGTTAATATTATTTCGCTTAACGAGTATTTCGCAATACGAGTAACACTCTGAAACGAATTATGCTCGCTATGCGAGGTTCCACTGTATATTTAAAATTGCTAAAAAATTACTTTTAAAAAACATTTTCTAAATTTCCACTGTGATTATTTTAGTAATCAATTAAATATATGATTTTATTGGACGGTTGAACCTGTTTAATTTGTTTGCCGGTTTGATAGAAATTCCAAAACAAAAGAACTTCAGTTACGATCACAAATATAATTTCTCAATGTAGTTGATCGCACTTTTGTTAAGAAATAGGATTAAATGACAACACTAGTCGAGTATTAATTTATTTATTCTGGTTAAACGATTTTCCTTTGTTTTTGCAGACTTAAATTGTCTTTTCCTCATCACGTAAGAGTTATATCGAATGTCATCATGCACAATATTTCTAATTGTTACTTCTGAAACATGGAATTCTTTTGTAAGTGAACTCATCAATTTTTTATCAATGGTTTCTTGAACTTGCTGTATTATGTCTGATTATGTCTGAATGCTTAGAATTTATCATAAGTTTTGATACTGATGATACACTTAAATTTTCTGCTTCTTTACGAATTTTGTAGACGAAAGATCTGGTAACTTAAAAATTGAGATATTTCTAAATCATCACAGCATGTCTTTTCATCTCTTACATAAGCTGATTATCTGCTATTACTATTACATCACTCTAAAAAGAAATGAAATGTAATAAAATACAGAAAAAATCGGAAACTTTATGTCTTCAAAAACTGTACGCACCCTGTAGTTTTGTGAATTTTTAACAAGATTATAAAAAGGTTTCGGTTTATCATTTCGCATGGTTTATTTTTACCCATAAGTACTCTGACGCGCTAAAATCAAAAATACAGTGAGAAATTATGATTTCACAGAGTTATTTATATAAAAGGCTGCAGGAAAAGTCAACAGGGACTGTCAATTTTGACTATTGTACATTGTTTGAGAATATCTTTTAGTTTTAGTGATATTCATTATAAAGAAAACGCTTTTAAGCTTTCTTTCGATAATTTGTTTGACCTGGAACTTGGTTCTATATTAAAAAAATATTTCAATATAAATTTTTGAGAAGTATACCGGGATCTGTTAAAATATAAGACAGATAATTTTTGAAAGGCTTTTTTTAACAAAATATTTAGTAGAAAGTTTTGTGTTTTGGAGCTTTTATTCTAATCTGCACTTACGTTATGGCACCTTTGATTTAATACATTTTTAAACTGTGTATTTTAGATTTATGCTTAGTTTTTTTTTAATATCGTTTGAAAGTAAGATCTCAAGCAGTTTTTTTATTTTATATAGTTGAAAATTTTTGTAAATAACCATTCAAGCTTCAAACTTTTTCCATTTCAGTGGCCTAAATAAAGCAATCCTTATATAGTACTTAAAAAAATAGCAATATTTTATTAAAAAACAAACCATTAAAAAATATATTTTTCGAAAATGTTGTTCTTTTTTAATAATTATTATAATAAATTTATATTACTATAATTCAGTAAAAACAGAAGTAATAACGGAGTGAGATTTAATTGTAATGATATATATACAAAAATAAGTAAAATAAAATTAAACTCACAATGTTTTTCAAAACAATATACGAAATCTCAGTCAAAATGTTTTGAATCAAATATTCTTTAGTTACGTGATAGCGACGACGATTCGCGTTGATACTAAACAGCCAAAAGTAAATGCTTCTGAAATTTGATGGTAAATTCTTTTGAACGAGCGAATTATTACAATACAAAATACGTCAAAAAATAATCAAATAATAGTTGGCAATTAATAATTTTTATTATAATATTTTATTTATTGATTTTCTGATCGCTTAGCGATCATTGATCGTATATTCTAAAATTATTTATTATTTTTATCTCTTCGGAAAACATATTTAATTTATTTCTTTATTTCGTAAATTTAATTTGAATTTTCTATTTCTACTAATTTATTTGCATTTGACTTGATGGATTTCTTTTTCGATTAACTTTTGTTTCCGATTGATGTGTCTTTACTTTGAATTATTTCAAAAAATAAAATCTGACGAATTGACGTGTATATTTTAAATCGTCCCGATAACCCTGTTCCACTCCAAAAAACGTTTGGATAATTGTTTATAACACAATTATCACTAATATCACTAAAAATAAAAGCAGTAAACTAAGTTCAGACCTGTCACACAAAATACCAAGCACTCAAAGACCTCATATGGTCGAAAATTTACAAACGAAAAACGATCACATAATAATATATCAACCTAGAACTATCCTGAAAAGTTCTTCATCTCCAAAAATATATTCTGTTTTAATTACGCTCTCAAACTTTATAAAATATGTAAATGAGAAATTTTTGAAATGATTTGGTTATTTTCTCTCATTATTATGCATACTTCTACATGCAAATGTGGAATATTGTTCTATTGATGAAATTGTATTTAGAATCAATTTAATTGTTTTGTTCTGATTTTAAAGAAAATTATTTATCAAAAGAGAAGAATTTATCAATATGCACGATTCTGGAATGTATTTTAAATCTTTTTATACATTTAGTTTTTAGAGAAAAATTATTTATTTTATTTATCGACGTGTTGGTATGCATTTCTCGGAATATAGATTTTAATTGTTTGTGTTCCGTGTCTTTGGTTTGTGAATGATTATCTAATTTTCTAATTAATATCTGTTGTGTTTGTATTTTTTTATCCAATGTTTCTGGTTGTGAGCGGTGTTTTTTGTTTGCGCTTCTTTGTCGACTAGTTTGCATGGGTACCTCTGACTGATTCTTGATTGGGTGTTATTTTCTTGAATTTGTGTTGAATTTGAAATGCTTACTTCCGTAAGCATTTGCATCATTTTGTCTCCTTTATATTTTGAATTATAGAACGTACGAGATCTTGGTTCATATTATTTTACTTATTTTGATTTGAAAGAACATAGTTTTTTTACATTTGAATGCCTTTTCTTTGAACGTCAAATGGTACCAACATATTGTTTTCTTCTAATGGTGTTTCTAAAAACCTTTCTTCATATTTTTTTACTCTTCTTTCAAGAATGTTGAATTTATTTCTTTTTGATTTTTTAAAGTTCTGCTATTTAAGCTTTTAAAATTTTCTTTTCCTAATTCTTCTATTTTCTGAAACATGTATTTCAAAATATATGAATTGGAAGTTTCGATTAAATTGTTGTCCTGTGTTTTTAAATTTTATGTTTCTCTATCAAATATGTTTTTTATAAGACATCTGCAGTATTGTAATTTTTGGGAATTGTTGCTCTGAAAGGGTATGTGATTGATATAATTTGGTATATATTTCATTTGTGTATGTGAAAGAGATAATATGATTGTGCAAAAAGTTTGGTTGTATGAGAAGTATTTAATTTTATAATAAGACATGTTTTGAATAGAAGGTAGTTGTGTGAGTAACTGCTTTGTAATTCTGGTTGATTGTTTGTGAGGCGAGATAATGTTTTGTGTTCTGACACCAGTGTAAAAGAGCAAACTGAAACAAAGTTTCAGTGAACAAAGAAATTTTTCAGTGAACTCTTTCATCGAAATAAATAAAAATATAAAAAATAAATTTTAAATAAATTCTATTATATAACAATAAATGACTAACATAGATAAAATTTATGTTCAGTGTTTGATAGTAGAACTGCTCTGATCGTCAACGAGACTGAAGGAAAAGAATATTGAAATTTGTTGTTGGAAAAAAGGAACTGACTGTTGATTTTGCTTTTGATATTTCTAATTTGTTTCTTTGAATTGTTAAGAATATATTTCCAAATATTGTCGCATTGATTTTTTTAAACCGATGAATTTTAACATTTATCTTTATAGATACAATATATATATATATATATATATAATTTATACTATAAATAAAAATAAGTTATAGGACACTACAATTATATTCTTTTTATTACTTTTATATAAGAAATGAATGATTATGCAGTCATTTATGTAAGTCTAACCGAAAACCCTTAAAAAAATAGTTCAGACACCTGTTTGAAAATTGATTTTTGGATCACATGGATTGATCACAGAAATATTGAGCCGTGTACCTTTTCATATACACTTCATCAAGAGTTTGTAAGAGAATCAAAGAAAAAGAAATGTATTGTCACATGTCATATTAACTGATGAACATATTAAAAAGCTAATTTTGTACTGTAATGTTGGTGAAGTATTAGAAAGTAAAGGAAAGAAACTTAAAAACATACTAAAAGGAAAAGATTATATAATTATATATTAATAATTATAATGTGATTTATGAACATAAATGATTATATACTAATTTGAAATAGACATCATAAGGGATATCAGTTATTAATTAAAAATTAAAAATACGAAATTACTTTATTGTTAGAACATAACTGTAAATCTTACCCCATGTTCTGAACGGCAGTCTTGATTGAATAATTCAACAGCGACTAATATGCAATCTAATCGAATCAAATTAACAATTTTGGAGAGGCATCTAATAATCTGTTAAACTCCACAATCAAACACGCCATCTTCTTCACAAATTTAAGAAAAAATAAATCATATATGAATATTTTATTTTTATCACCGTACTCGCCATTTTAAATAAAATTGAGAATTGTTTTTCGAAGTGAAAAAAATCACGTTGCAAGATCAAATTGTAATTCTCAGAAAGAACTTTTTGAAGAAATAAACAGAGGGTTTTATATGATAACGAACGAAGATTGTTCCCCGTTTTACAGGACAATGATGAGAGACTTGCCAAGCTGCCGTCTTATGGAGGAGATTTTGGAATAAATGTTGGTAGTTAATATTTTCTCAAAAAATCTTTTTCATTTACTTTTTTATATTTAATGTATACTTAAATATTTTGGTGTATTTACATATAAAACTGGCAATAATATTTTATTTTTACTTTATTATGAATTTCATTGAAAAAATTTAATTACTATATTTTAAAATTTATATATTATGACATTGGTTGAATAAATTATTAAATTGGTCGAAAAACACTATATATCTATAAACATTAGTTCCAAAATTTTGGTTTATTTAATTATTTACGAAAACCGAGTGAAACAATACAAATGATAGTTTTGATTTTTCAGGCCCCTTAATATTTTACCCTCTCGATATTGTTAAATCATACATAAATATATAGTGGCTTAACTGGTATGCAATCACCTATCTCTGTGAAAGTTGGGGATAAATAAAAAAAATTACAGAGTCCATTCGTATCCATACTTTTCATCAAAATTTTATGGCGTTGGTCAATATTTTGAGTGGCGTTTTGCATAAATCAACTTAGATTGATTAGTAAATAAAACGATTTTATAAAACTAATGGTATTAAACGAATAGAAAACAAATTATTCAAAAGTATGAAATTTTGAAACATTTTACGTTAACAAATATTCCTTAGAAAGAAATAAAAATGTTTTCTGTGTTTTCTTTCGCTTTCAATGATATTTCCCATTTGATTTGAAAAATTGAAATGTCTAAAAAGAGATCAATTTTAATATTGAGTAATTTAGTAATAAATATATACTACTTTTAAATTAGAAATAACTGAGCAATAACTTACTCCTAGTATTTACTCATATCAATTAACCATAAAGGATTACGGGAAAAGCTGAAAGGAGATAAAATGTTTCTCTCTTGCAACTAAAAACTATGAGAGGTTTTTCCATTCTTTTTATTAGCTTTTATATATATATATATATATATATATATATATCATGGAATTTAGAAACCTATTTTTGAAGCCTTTTTACTAAATCAATTTTCTCCAAACTTTGCACATTTACTCATTTTCGATGGCAATATATAATTACGCAATTGCGGAGTATGTTTAATATATTCTAACTATATATATAT
>MQRK01238420.1:92342-103402 GCA_001938485.1 Girardia tigrina | reverse complement strand
TCGACATCTCTGAATGTTTTGATGTCTTTGTCAATGATTTCCATGATGAAGTTGGATATTTTGGTTGTTATTTCATCCATTTTCTCTTTGGACTTGTCTGACAGATATTCTGGTGGAATTGATAATAATATCTTTAATAATTTCTCTGTGTCATCGGATATAATAGCTGATCTTCTGCTAGTAGGTGTCGCCAGGAATTCGGTTGACTCTGTGCCTAGGTTCAAGTTCGATGACTTTAATGAGGAGGTCGGCTGCTCATATAATAAAGTTTTTGGCATTGCTGTTTTTTACTGAGTGTCACCAGTGTCAAACCTGGTACAGTTGAGAGAACACAACGTTCTCTCAGATTTCCATTTGATCAGACATTTCAGTCAAATTGCATCGATGAGATTTCGGATTGTTTTGAGTTTGATGGGAAGGTTAAAATTGAGTTGATTGTATTGAGTGTGAGAAGTTTCATCTCAAAGATTAGCTTTTGGTGTGCTGTCAGTTGTCATCTTTATCATATTTCTCCGTTACCTTGTAAAGTACGGAACGATAGAGAAAACATATCGTTTTCTCAAATGGCAATTGATAGCTGCCAATGGTTGGTTTGCGAGAATGAGATTGATTGCATTTAGTGCATTTTGCTTAATTTTAAGGAAAAGTGAAGTAAAGTTATTTTCATCCAATAATTTATTGGATTAATTTTATTTATTTTCGGCAAGTTTCCATATAGTGTACTTGCTTAGTGCATTTTGTGACCTGATGATGGGATTTTTATTATCTCGAAACGCGTCGTCTTGTTTTTTATTATTATGGTAGTTCGTATTATGGTAGTACTCTAATTGCATACCTTCTTTAATCATTAATATTTTTATAGTCTGTGATTCAAAACTTTTCCCACAATCCGTATATATATTTCTTTGAAGCGCTTAATTTCAGACTCTATTTTGTCAATGTTGTGTGCATAATCGTATGTTCATGTTGCCGTTTGATTGCTGTCAAAACGATATATTTGCTAAATTGGTCAATCATGGCCATTATATATCTTTCTTTTCTTGTTGTCTCCTTCCATGGACAGCATATATATACATTTTTAAAAGCTTCCGAGGAAGTTATTTTGATTGGTTTCTCTTTCGTTTGCAATGTATCTGTTTCGTTTTGTTGACATTCTTCACACACCCCACTGCTATGCCGAACGGCATTCTACAGAAACAAAATTGACCACTTTTTGTTAAGAATCTAATTTTTTCTTGTTACTCCTTTTCTAATTCTACCTTGTAATATGCATTACCCAGATCAATTGTACTGAAGTACCTTGTGTCTTGTAATTAATCTAATAATTCTTCCATATTTGGCTTTGGGAATGCTTATCTTTCTGATATCTGATTTAGTTAACTGATAGACTGGTGTGGTTGCAATGTTAGATATGTTTGGAACATATCCCAAGTTATCAATATTAAAAGACGACTTCAGTTTTCAAGTTTTATTAATCGATAAAAAAAGGTCTCATACTTTTTATTATACAAATTTAATAGAAAATTAAATTCATTATTTTTTTTTAATTTTGAGAAACTTGTTATTTCATAAATCTCAAACAAGTACATTAAAAATAAATATAGTATTAATAATTCATTTTACTTTTTTTTGTAATTTCCCACTTTTAAATAATTTCATGTTCTCTAATTAAAATTACGAAATTTTATCATGCTTAACATAAACTTTATTTAGTTCTTTATTTTTTAAAATTTAAAATTATACTTTTAATTTAACTATTATTTCAAAAGTTTTATAAACATTTCTTAAAAATTCCTAACAATAAAATTGGAAATATGTTTACAATTTTTGTTTTTTAAAACATTTTAGACCAATTTTCTATCAAGCTAGTGATAAACAATGGGGAGCAAAAATGAAGGATTCGTTAAATTATACCGGATGTGTGGGGGATGTTTTCAATAAGGTTATTTTTGAATATTTACATATAATTAAAACACTTTATAAGAAAAGATATTTTTGTTTTGGAATCGAAAAATTTTTGTATGTTACATTTAAAATTTCGAAAATTTACAATTTATATTAACTATTTTGCAGTTTTTAATTTGCAAATGAACAAATATAATTACAGAATTATTTCAAGCGAATAAAACCTTAATTTTTCGATTAAGATAAGCAAGAAAATGTAAGGATAATACGGATAAATAAATAAGGTTATAAGTATTATCACACATAACAACAAGTAATTAATATTTAAAACAAAACAATTTGAATATTAAAACAACGTCCCAATATTTCTATTGATATTTTCAGTAGTTTTCCTTAACTCTTATGTATTTTATGATAACTTCGTTTATAGGTGATTGATAATAAAAATAAAATCTTGATAATTACAGTGCGTTCCAAAAGTCTGTTCGCACCCATTGAAATTTTGATTTATGATATTTATTAAATTTTTTAATTTGTTTAAATGCTTTAATTTAAATAATTTTAGTAAATTTAAAATTGAAATATCAAGACCATCTTTTTTTAAGATGAATTAATTAAATGTCTATCTTTTAGATTCAATGACAACTCGAAATATAGATATAAGGTTTAGGATTATTATTGTAGAATTAATGAACGAGGGTCATTCAACGGGTCGGATACAAGAAATTATGAAGGTCAGACATGGTATTATTGTTTCAAAGCGGGGCATTCAAAAAATTGTACATAAGTTCAAGACATTAGGTGCATATGAAGATAAAAAACGTAATGGATGACCTTCAAAATTACCAAATCGTTCTGAAAGAATTATTCGCCGTATATGCTTGAAAAATAGGCGCATGTCGATAAGTAAAATAACAGGAGCTTTCAATGCAGCTGGAATGATACATGCATCACGAAGTACAGTGAATAGAATTTTGATAAAGTACGGCTTAAAAAGTCATTATGCTGTTTGCAAGCCTTTATTGAATGGAAAGCAACGAAAAAGAAGAGTTGGATGGGCTCGGGATAAACAAAATTGGGACATCGATAAGTGGTCGAATGTAGTTTTTAGTGATGAATCTATGTTCCGCACATATAGCCACACTCGTAGCGAAATCGTTAGAAGGTTTGACAATGAAAGGCTTAATCACATTTGTACTAAGAAGGTCTTCCAACACGGTGCCCAAGTTCATGTATGGGGATCTTTCTCCAGATTTGGTGTTGGTATCTTAAAACGGATAAACGGAAATTTAAATTCGAAGAATTATCAAGACCTAATTGTCAATAACATAGACATTACAGGGATATGCTTGGTATTCCGTCTCCCAAATTTTATATTTCAGCAAGACAATGCGCCTTGCCATCGATTAGCATCAACTGTGTCTTTTTTGAAAAAAAGAAGATAAATATTCTTGATTGACCTGCCAACTCACCAGATGTAAACCCAATTGAGAATTTGTGGGGTATTATAAAGAGAAAAATAAATAATATGGATACTTTGAATTCAGAGAAAATGTGGATAGAAATACAAAAATTATGGTACAACATACCAAGTTCTTTATGTCGTCGACTTGTCCACTCGATGCCGCGAAGGGTGTCTTCAATCATCAATATGAAAGGATACCACACAAAATATTAAAAATAACATTTTTATTTGTAAATATAATATTTACTTCCACTTCATCGTCTTTTTACTTAGGAAGTTTGTATGTGATGATTTTTATGGGTGCGAACAGGCTTTTGGAACGCACTGTATATATATATATATATATATATATATCTTTTGAAATTAAGGAAGTTTATCTTGAAAAAGGTTATGTTTCAAGGACTTTACCATTTCATAATAACAGTTTTCTGCACTACAACTAATCAATTTACATTCAAAATGAGCTTTGTAAAACAGCATCATTACATAAAATCTTTAATTAAATAAAAATTGTCATTGTAAAGTAATAATATACAAACATGGTGTTTTAGAGATTATAAAAGTCTCAAACTTTGCAGTCATAATTCATTTACTTATAATAACAATCAACTAGGATGTATGTAAATATCAATTTAAAGTTAGATAAAGATAAATCTAGTTGAATTATCATTTATTAAATGGATAAACTAGTAACCCATCAAGTTCAAAGCACCAGGAAAGTCTATGAAAATTGCATGTAGAAATATCATGAAGGTATCCAAGACTAAACTACATAAAAACATTGAAAACTACAAGACGAAACATTGTCTACATACATCGGTTTAGAACAATCACATTTTTCCTAATAATCCAATAAGAGTAAATTTCTGACGGCCTTTCTAGTCATTAAACCAGACCAGACTTTCAGTCCCTTCGTTTTGGAAAATGGTTATCGCGAAATTCGCATGTCTGGATTCGTGTAAGTGAAGCTCCAGGTAGTTCATATATAATTTTTTCGAAGCTGCAACTCTAAAGTAAAATCTTGTTGAAGCAAATGAATACATTGCATGGCGTTCAGATTCTAATCAAATGATTATTCGTCATGCCAACCAAAGTTATGGTAGTAGATTAACTGTTTTATTTGATTACAAAGTAAATGTTTTTTCTTTTAAAGAAAACAACATTACGTGGTATATATATAGTGTAATATGATATTTACAATTCTTAACGTTAAGTATTAGATTAAACATTGTTCTAGTCAAAGAATAGTTATGAAATCTACAAGGAGTTTTTATAAAACGCTTCCAAACCGTTAAATAGTATTGCTTGTTGAATATTTATCTGCTTGGACAATTCCTAATAACCTCCATCATGATAGTAAAAACAACGACATGACTTTAGCATTAAGACTACTTGGATGTTGTTTGATTTTGATTTTCATTCATTGTTTAAGTTTTATATGATTTGTTTGCATGTCAAATTTACAAAGAAATCCCCCAATAACTCGTCAAGATGGATTTTATACATGACGGTCTTCAGCAACATTTATATGGTTTTTGACGAAAATGTAAAGTATTTCGAAGAAATCATAGTGCTTTTTATACACAAAACAACAATTCGATTGTTGCAAATGGATAATGAGACATTTCCAGATCCAGAGCCATACTTCTTAAGCTTTGACGATTACTTCCCATTTCTATTTCACCAAATGTTTCATATTTCATCAGCTACAGACATTGAAGGTTGGCCGACAAAAAGTCCGAAATCAGTTCTTGAAATTCATTTAAATTCATTTAGTTTCACTTTGGTAATCATTTTTTTCAATCAAGTTGATTTATTTGACTTCTTTAACATTTTCCTCGTCTCATTATCAAAAGTTTTATAAGACATAAAAGATTTAAGGTAAACTTTTGGTTTGATACTTTTATCCATTTGGAAAAATGCAAAATATATAATAAAAAATGAAATATGTATTAATTTTCTTGATAGAAACAGAAATCTGTAAACAAATTTTACATGTAAATTTGCATTTGAATGCGAAATTTAGAGAGTTTTACTGTTGATTATATATTTGGATACAGTTATTCGTCTAGGTAATTAGGAAATTACTATAAATTAATAAAAAACCTAATATGTAACAGTTGTATACATATAATATCTGTATTATTATATCAAATTTTAATTTTATATTTGAATAATAGAAAGCGCTCATTGCGGCGTCATTCTTCACCATAAATGACGTGAGATCCGAAGGAGTCGACTTCTCTGCACCCTTTTTTGAAGATGGAAATAGCGCGATTTTACAGTTTCCTAAACCAAAATCAAAAATATGGAATATTTTTAGGTAACTTTTGAAAACTTAATTTTATTAATAAAATATTAAAAATTTTGTAAGATTAAAAATATTAATTATAATTATAAAATAAAATAAAAACGTTCAAATGATTATTCATATTTAAAAACTGAAAGATAAAATTTATTTTATGCTTAATATATTGAGAATTTTATCTTAAATGTATCCTTGGTAGAGTATAAGTCCGTAAACTACACTAATGAACTAGTAAATCATAAAATTAAATTTTTTATATCCATTCTTTATGCAGAAAAAACTATTTGTCACCAAATTTTTTTAAAATTTAAAAATTTTTTATTAAAGAAACACAATAAAAATTAATGTAAACTACTTATAATTTATAAGTAGATATCTTGCAATTAATATTATTCGGGAACTCCGAATTTTTCGTTTTTTACCATTTTGGAATCTTAAAAAGTTTTTTCAATCAAATTTTTACATAACCATTTATTGTCAATGAGAATGATTAAGAGTGCAAAGTTTGAAGAAATTCGATTGAATAAAATGCCTTCAAAAATAGGTTTCTAAATTCCATGGATATATATAATATATATATATAAAGTAAGCTAATAAAAAGAATGGAAAAATTCGCTATTGATACTTGTAAACCTTTACGTAAAATAACATGTGTCTGTTTGATTGAATCTATTGAAATTAATATTTTAAAGCGCATTTTCTGAACTAAAAAATTAAAAAAAGTGACTATATTTTGTTTCCCGCTGTCATAATTGGAACTAAATTAGTTCCAACCTGTTTAGTGGTAAGATTATCTGGCTTATCAAAAGGGATAGGTACTCCATTCATATTGAAAATGTATTCATGATGCATATTTTTCTCTGCAATTTTGTTTGATAAAACTCACAGAATATTCTGGCCTTTTCTAAAAAATCTGCAGACAGACGTTGGGCTAAAGTAGTTTTGCTTCGAATTGAAAGATTATTTTGTGCGCCAAAATTGAGCTCCTAAGAAATTCAATATTCCTATTTATTTAACTAATGCTTTGACTTTGAGCCGTACAGAGACCGTTGAGATGTTTTTACCAACTGATCTCATTTTATATACACAATACTTAAGATCATCTACAAGCTCTGGTCATATTAGAGTTTTTCCACAAAAGCTCTTACGAGATTTTTAGCTTGTATCAACTTATGTTCTAGCTTTCTCCATCTTCAGATCATTGACTCATAGACATTGAGTAACTGTAGCTTTACGATTCCCATTTATTGAGCTTATTTAATTGCTCGTAATTTCAACTTTGTAGTATATGAAGATCGTTTCATGACTGAAATAGAAAATTGAAATAATTTATCATAACTTAAAATTACCATAAAATATAAATAAACCGTAAATAATTTACTATATTTAAAAAAAACGTAATTTATAAAATTTTAAATTATAATTTCGAAATTTAGAATTATGAGATAAGGAATATTTAAATAAAAATACCACATAATATTGAGTTAATTTATTAGAATACGATTGCTTGTTAAATAATATTTTTTTGGACTCAGAAAATTTTGAGCATTTTAAGCATAAACTTATAAGCTACGTCTGACTATAAGCAGCAACTCTTCATTTATGATTCATTTAAGATTTTTGAGTGCGGTTTATAGTCCGGAAAAATACGTTAAGTTGATTTTTTGTACAACATGTAACTAATATCAAATAATTAAAATAAAGTATATTTCTGGGCAGGATTTTGAAAAACAAGTGTGTGGTAACATGCTATTGAAGTCTTAGTTTAATATAGCTCCGTTTTTGGTGTGTTTTTTATTAAAAAATGATATTTTGAATTAATAATTTTACTTGCAGTTGGAAAAGTTAATATTATTTTTTATTTTCAATAACTTCTAATGACAATGAAAGAAATAAATAACAAAAACGCCATTTATCGGTATAAGATTTATTTTTGACAACATGTTTCGCCTTCACAGGCATCTCCAGGTCTTCTGTTTGAAGTTTGTAAAGCGATTGTTATGTAAGTGGTATTGCGTAATTCGGGGATTAATTTATTGATGTCAATTAAAATATATTGACGTTATGGGATGTTTCACTCTGTATATTCAAGAATGGTATGAAATGCTTTATTAGAAGTGCTTCTGTGATGATCCTTTCACTACAATTATAAAAATTCGAGTTCAATATTTTGAATTCACTTTCCCAATTGACAGTTTCAGGATCTTTACATCTGGTCAGATGTTCTAGAATTGAACTTTTCCTGCTCTGTTTAGAATGTTCGGCGGTTTGTTCCTCCAATGTACACGGCTTGGCATTTGTGACATGTAAATTGGTATATGAGGTTGGCCTTAATTTTAATGGAGTTGTGGATTTCTTCGTAAAATATCCGGAAGATTTGTTTGTTGTGAAAATAATTCTTGCTTTAAATACACGAGGGATTTTCTTTAATAATACCTTGTTTAATTCCTGAACCCCCTTTGAGTACTGAAGTTTCAAAGTAAACAAGATCAGCTCGGAGATTTCTGAGTTCCTTTCATTGTTGCGGATTATCTCTCTATTTCAAATAAATTGAATTAATGATATTTTTTATCAGGCTGTTAACGTGTTTGAAATTGTAACCGTTATTTGCCAATCTTGATTTTAAATCTTCTATACCTTTATCCATTTTCTTCAAAGTAGATAAAATATTCCATATTCGATGAACGAGTCTTTTGATCATATTTCTGTTGTATCTTGAGTCATAGAAACTTTGCGTTCCGCTGTAAAGGCCGGTGTCGGTATTTTTTCTGTGTACTTTGGTTTGGTATCCCATTTTGCTTCTTTCAATAGAGATGTCCAGGAACGACAGTATGCTGAATTGTTCATCTTCATGAGTGAAGTTGATGTTTGGGCGTAGCTCATTGATAAAGTCGAGGAATTCTTTCACTGGTTCTTTTTTCTCAAATACTAGAAATATGTCGTATACATATCTAGTATATAAGATAGGAAGTTTTCCTTTGTATTTTTCATATTTCTCTTCAAAGTTTTGGAGAAAAATTGAAGCCATAAGTGTGACTAAAGGAGATCCCATGGCTACTCCGTCTTTTTGTCTAAACCATTCGTCATTGAATATAAATTGCACATCTTATGTACTAAATTCCAAAATATGTCTTAGAGCTGTGGAACTCATTGATTGACTTTTTGATTATTCTACTATTAGTTTCTCACATAGTTCAACACATAAGTTGATAGTCTCATCTAACGGAATGTTCGTAAACAGATTGACAATATCGAATGATACCATGTATTCTTGTTTTAAGTGATTTTTGTGTTCAAGAATTTTGTTGACAAAATCTAAGCTGTCCTTACATTCCAATGGATTGGTGATTAATTTTTTGATCAATTTTTATCAATTTATATGTCACAAGTGCCAAGCCTTGTACATTGGAAAAACAATTCAATTATCTCGCCACAATTAATCTATTAAATTATTTTTGATTTAGCAAATTTAAAACTTTAAATTTATTAATTAATTTTCACATTAAAACTAAAAATTTATTTTAAAATTTATTTAAAATTGTTTCATAACTTATATTAAAACATATAAATTTTTATGACTGTAAAAATATTTTTATTTATAAATAAATATTTAATTGTTAATGGTTTTCTTATCATTTTTAATTTTAAGATATTTTATAGATACATTAAAAACATTTTTTATTTTTAAATAAGTATTTATTTTTTTATGATTTTCTTTTATTAAATCATTTTTAATTTTTAAAATATTTAGTAAACACATTTAAAACATATTTTATTTATAAATAAGTATTTAATTTTTTGGGCCTCATTTATGTGAAGAACTTTCAGTTCAACAAATACTCAGATGAATAAAATATGAAAGACTTGGAAGAAAATAATTTATAATGTATTTTATAGTATATTATTTTACAATATTTTTTGCACTTGTAGACCGTTTAGTTTGACAACATGGATGATATTGATCGTTACAACTATTGCTACTTCCATCATTTCTTTCATCTTATCTCGACTAAGTCCTCTTTCGGCATGGAATCTGAAATTACCATTCAGTGTTTTTGATGAAATAAGACTAAGAGAGCATATTTGGAACATTGTTGGATCATTTTTTATGCAAGGTATATTATTTCAATTATAAAGTTAAATAAAAAATAAAAATAATATCCTATAAATATGTATAAGAGGTATTCAAATTCTGAATTCTTATTTGAATTTGACATTTTAATTTGTTAACATTATTCTCCTTTGATTCAACACATTTAACCAACTGCTCAAATAATCGAATAACTTGTTGGGGACATCAGAAACACGAGTGTGAAGGGGAGATCAACTAAGCTTGATGCGGAGATGCGATTCATCAAAAAGACATATTTTTTTTACAACTTTGATAATGAGCGTCACAAAGACTGTGTAGTGTGCAGTAATAGAAAAGTAAAAGGAGAGCGCCGAAAGTCTTTTTATTATTGTAAAACTTGTCCATGGAATCCAGGATTGCATCCTGCAGACTATTTTGAGAGATGTGATACATTAAAAAACTTACAAAACTTAGTAGCATTACAATGTACATGCACATTTTGGAGACTCCAAAGTACAGTACTTAACAGTATTTTTGTGAACGTGTACAGTTTGTAACATTTCTTTGTAATAAATGTTTACTGAGCAGAAAGACTTACATGGGTTCCTTCAAACGTCTTACAAAAAGAACACATTTCCTGTTGATTATTAAATTGATTTAAGACCTTATTAAAAAAGAAAAACAAAAAAAAACAAAGTGAAATAGTTTATTATTCAAATTTTTGTAACAACTATGTAAATGTGGATTTATGCATTAAAAAAATGTAACCTGTGGTAGCGACTGATGAAATATTTTACGACTGCAAAAGGTTGATTATATATATACAGGCATACCTCGATTAACGCTACCTCTTTTAGCGCTGTTTCGTTATAGCGCTCTTTTGATTTTATGAAAAAAAATAATTTTAACTTCAAAATATTTTTTAAAAGGTTTTCTTTTTCTAATTTTATATGAAAATTGAAGATCTGATAGCTAGTTTATCACAAATTCAGCCAGAAATTGCGGAGCCTACGCTAGAAACAGAAGATTTAACAGAAAATATTTTAACGAAAAAATGTTTGGAACATAATCTAGGGATAATCCAAAATGCCTTAGAAGATTTAAGTGAAAATGATCCCAATTTTGAAAGGTCCTGCGCTATAAAACGAGGAGTAATGAACACTTTATCACCCTACATGGAAATTTTAAAAGAAAAAAAACTGTTTAAGCAAACAAGCTTACCCACATTTTTTAAAAAAAATAGTTAAATATGAATTTACGCCTTTATTTTGTGATATGTATTAATATATTTTTTTGTTTTTATTGAAATT
>MQRK01238420.1:69807-81372 GCA_001938485.1 Girardia tigrina | reverse complement strand
TTCAGTGAAAATTTGAAGTTTCTATGTGGTCTAAATGCTGAGATATAGGCAAAAGTAAATGGCCCATTCTTGACAAGATGAAATACAGTGAAGGTATATGAAAAGTGCTTAAAAAAAATGTCGAAATTAAATCGAGATTCAAAAAAATGTATTTCGATAATAATTAACGATTAAAACAATTTTCAAAAATAATAATATTTGGACAAAATGTTTTATAAATATATAACAGATATTAAAGAGTAAAAATTACAAATATATACATTTGAAAGTTTTGATAATTTTTTATTAAAGAATTATTTTCGATTTCACATTAAAAATAATTATAAATTCAAATGAAAATTGCAAATAATAATAAAATAAGAATAACATAAAGATAAAGATAAATAAAGACATTTCTTGATTTAAGCTGAAATAAAATAAAACGAAAGTTAATTTACATAAAAATTTACACAAAAAAATTTACATAATTTTCAATGTACAACCAACATAAAAATAATTTACAAAAGTTACAACACAACAGAAATAATTATCTCAAATGAGTAGAAAATTCAGTCAAATCATCCATTTAAATGGTGCACAATAAATGAATGCACCATTTTAGGTTGAGTAAGAATACGAACAAGGTCATCGCTGCTATAAAATTATAAGTCGACCCTTGGAGGGTAACGAAATTGGTTTATACTATTGCCATGATTTCGCACGCATTGAATGTACAATCTTGTTCTGGTTCCCTTACACATCGAACAACTGAAACAACATAATAAAGTTGATGCTGACTCTTACGTTGCCAACGAGAGGGAAATGAGAGAATGAATTTCATCACAACAAAATCATTAGGTTGTGGTTTCTGACGAGAGGAAGATGCTTGAACATTCTGAGATTGTTGTTTAGAATAAAAGACAAATTTGCCTCATGATGAATTTGCCCCACCTCCCCTACTAAATTATTTTCAAAATTATTAATAATAAAAATAAAATTCAATAAAAATAAGATAAGTTCAATAAAAATAAAGAGCGAAAGTTTACACCACATTCTTATCCTGCCAATTACAGTGACGAATTTGCAAACAAGACAAATGACGTATTTGCAGCATACAGATGACGACATTGCACCATTTTTAAAAACATTTCCAGTATATCAGCCATATTGTTGTTTCATATGGTATAGAATATATTCATTTGCAAAGGATTAAGAATGATTATTGCCCAATATGGGCCATTTTTATAGAACCTCATTCTTGTTAATCTAAAAGTTTTGTAAGCTACAAAAAAATGATTTTTTCACATGTTTAAAATATGAATCAAATGAACAAAAATTAATAATTATAGGATATTCAAATATGAAAAAAAATTAAAGTTTCTATTCAGTAGTATTTAGGTTTGCTATATCAATTTTCAGTACCTGACAAGTAAAATGAAAAGCAAATAACATGAAAAATTTGCCCCACCCCCCTTTATTCAGCACTGATGAAATCATATTGAAACTACAATGAGGAATGTTTGGAATGATTAATATTTTGAGTTTGAATGTTGAGTGTAAATTTGAGATTGTGTCTCTGCTTCCATCCCACACTTTTGCCTTCAAAGGAGAAATATGTTCTGGTGGAAAGAACAGCAAGTTTCGTCTAACAGTGCTAGTTTGTGCAATTATGAGTGGAACAGATAAACGAAAGTTATTGGTGATTGGTAAAAGTCAAAATCCTCGATGCTTCAAAGGTTGGAAAAATCACAGTTACCTATTGACTAAAAATTTAACAAACGAGCTTGGATAACTTCGTCAATCTGAACTGAGTTTATTCACAAGTTTAATCAATAGATGAATGCATCTAACCGCAATGTTCTTATTATTGTATATAATTGCAGTAGTCACTGTATACTAATGGGACTTGAATCTGTAGAACTGGTGTATCTTCCACCCAAGGCCACCTCAAAAATTTAACCCTGCAATCAAGGCCTTATTTACTCACTGAAAGAACATTATCGTCGTCGCCCACTTAATCGCCTCCTGCTACGGATGGATGCACAGAAGGATTATTCACAGTTCAAGGTTAGCATCCTGGAAACCACACAACTATGCCGCCGAACATGGGATGATGTGTCTTCAGCAACTGTAGTAAACGGCTGCAGAGATTTAGGTTTTGTTTCTCATCTCACAAGTGATTCACTTGAAAATCTGGAAATTATTGTTAGTGATGCGGTGCGCAACCTATTTAATTACTTTCGGTGTGCATTTCCATCAGTCATTAATAGTGCTTCTATCGAAGACTACGTCAACGTTTGCGAAATTGCTCTCATGGATGAAATAATTACTGACGATGGCATTCTTAAACAAGTAAGTGTTATAATGCATACATTAATTTCCACTTAGCTTTCACATGTATTTTTACGATTACATCAGGTACTTTCAACAAAAGAGATTGTTAGAATCGGACAACGAATGTGTCGATATGATGAACATTGAAAACCCTCCTATAACTCGGGCTGCAGCAATTGTCAGTATTAATATTCGACATTTCTTTTTCAACCAGCGCGGGATTGATAGCCTAAAAATTGATTAACTTGAACAAATTATTGGTCGATAACGTGTAACTTTTCAGCAACAGACAAAAATCACAGATTTTTTCTCATGATGACATTGTATTGCATTTAATCATCCCTTCATTCCGATAAGCACTAGTGCTGCTATTGTTAAATATATAATGCACAAAACCTTATCTACTGCAATTGCTCTAAATAGTTCCGAACATCACGGAAAAGCAATTTTATCACTTATGAGAATAAGAAATTTGATTAATCTATATTAATTAGCTATCCACCTGGCCACTGTTATCGCATAGAAATAAAGAATTATCTTTATTTAATGAAACCTCCATTTAACGAAGTATTTCTTTGGTCCATTCCACTTCGTTATTTAGAGATTTGACTGTAATTCCAAATACGTTTTACTGACGCCGATCATTTGAGTTGATTTGCAATTTTAAAATACGTTCTTCGATAAACAATAGAAACTCACAAAGTTAGAAATGCCATTTAAATTAACGTTATTTCATAATTTTTATTTAATTTCTCACATTACATTTTAAACATTTTTGTACCATTATTTTTATCATTAAATTACAAAAAATATATATCACCAATTTATATAAAAATTTCTATTAGGCACACACACCAAACTAACCAATCACAATCATATACCTCACAAATGAAAACACACAAATACATGCTAATCGATATCTGATCGTTAATTAGACAATCAACTCACAGACAATTACTTCTTCAAATTTCAACACACACATCAATTAGTTAGGTGATTATTATTTACCGAATTGAATTTTAAACCCATTTAAATAAAAATGAACACTTAACTTCTAACTCAAATAGAAATACCACCACGAAACCATATGAAAGTGATGGTTTAATTATTTAAATTAATTTTAATTTTCGAGATAATAAAAATCCCATCATCAGGTCACAAAATGTACCAAGTAGGTACACTATATGGAAACATGCCGAAAATAAATAAAATTTTTATTTATTGGATAAATTTTATTTATTTTCGGCATGTTTCCATATAGTGTACCTACTTGGTACATTTTGTGACCTGATGATGGGATTTTTATTATTTCGAAACGCGTCGTCTTATTTTTATCCCTATTATATATATTTTACCTTACATTGTATAATTTTAATTTTATATAGATTTTTTTCTTTTATTTAATTATTTAATTTTATTTTATGATTTTATTTAATTTACTTCTTTTCACTTTATTTTATTTGACTTTTAATTATTTAATTTATCCATTTTTATTAATTTTATATTTCATTTAATTTATTTATGTATTTTTCCAAAAACTGGCAAAAAGTTCGGTCGATTGTCTAATTTTCCGCTCCAGTAACGTTTGGATTAACAAATATAAAATTAGGAGTTTATACTCACGCAATTAAAAAGGTCCGTAAATATTGATCAATTTAAACAAAACAAACATTTCGTCATCTTGCCCCGGTCTCCCCTATGTTTGTTGTTGATGGAATATAAGGCTTTGAAACATGTACAATAAGTAATTTGTAAAAAAGGTTAACAAATTTATTTTACAAAATCATCAAATTAACGTTCATAAAACTCAATAATATATATATATATATATATATATATATATATATATATATATTCTATTTTTATTCTTACAATTAACAGAATTCTAAAATATTTCTTATGTATTTTCTTTGATTTCTCTATCAAATGATTTATTCTTACTTGAAAGAATCTTTTTGGTTAATGTTCCCTATCTATTTATTTCTTTTATCAGTCCCCTAATTAATTAAGTCGTGACTGCCTAATAATTGGATCAAAAACGATTACATCTCTTATTCAAAATTGTTCCCTAAGTGTTTTGATAATTGTTATTACTAGTCTTTTATTGTTTTTTAAGCGTGTATTTTTATTACTTTAGTATATTAAAAATATTTATTTATGTTGATATCTTTAACAGTTACAGCATTAAATTTAATATACAATTATTTAAAAGATTAAAAAATTAAAATAAAAAATATTAATATCTATCTTATTTATATCTATCTTATCTATACCTTTCCTATTCGGACATATTATTAAATTGACCTGAAACTTATTTTTACCTAGTCAATAATCAAAAAAGATTTAATCAATAACCAATTGAAGATACCTATTACTGAGACTCCATTTCCTTTTATATACTTATATTTTATATATTTATATCTGCTTGCTGTGTTCTATTGAAAACACGTCTTTTTCCTCCTTCCAATGATTTATCATCTTTAATTATACAGTCCATCTCATTAATTTGACAATTTTTCATATTTATTGTGTAGAAAAGGATTTATAATAAGATTTTTACTTTTATTGAATCTTTTTCTACAACAAATATCATAATATATAGCAATCATTTAATATTATTTTACACCATAAAACTAACTTCACTAGAGTGACATTAAGAACAGTAAAAATGATTTGTTTTGGTAATAAGTCCTGTGAGGAATATTTTAAATTGTTTGAATGTGTAAATGTATGGATGCTGTATGTTGATTTAAGTATGTTGAATTTAGAATGATGATTCTCCCACCCAGATGGAAATTGGTATTTTTTATTTAAATTTAAAGCCATTAACTATTCGAACATAATTAAAATAATTATTTGATAATTTCATATTTTTAATTTCACAATTAAAATTAAGTTTAATAACTTTTAGTAAAATTTAAATTAAATGCATTTTTAATAATTTGATGACATTTTTATTATTTTGGGATTTATTGAGAAATGGTAAAAATTATTATTTTTTAAATAATATTTTTAGAGGTTAAATATTTTAAAAAATAACTTAGAAAAATTGCTCGGATAATCATGATTAAAAACAGAAATAAGAAAACTAATTAGTACGACAGCAAACGATGAGATTTGTAATGACTCTAAATGCGATTGTAATAAAAATTCAAATGAGACGTGTAAATGTTCTTATTAAGTCATTCGATATTTGTTCGAAGAAATAATAAATAAATAGATAAGATGTATATATAGCGTAGTAATAACTTTAAACAATAAAGATTCGCGAGCCACAATGATTTATCTTGCTCTCTGCACTTTGCTAACTTTTTCCAAAAGCATATTTGTTAATAACATTGTTTTGTTTACATAGACAAATTGTAATTAATTTTTTAACATTTATTTATAATTATGAAATAAATATATTATTAAAGCAAATTCTTTATTAATATTCTATAATAATAAAATTTTAATATAAGATTTTGGTTTATAAATTCTAAATTATAAAATTTGAAGAGTAGGAAAACATTGTCCTGCACTCGAATCACCAAAATCACTAGTCAAAATAAATATAATTTTAATTCCATTCAATTATAATTGTTAATATTGGAAATATTTGAAGGGGCCGTATCATGTTTTAAGCATATGTTTGTATAGGTATTCCTACAAGTAAAAAATAAGCATAAAATATGAGATTTTAAATATCAAATTTTAAAAATACTGTTGAAAAATATGTTTTCCATTCTTTTTTATTAGCTAGATTTCTATATATATAATTCATAAACATATTTTTGAAGGCTTTTTACACAATCGATTTTCTCCAATCTTTGAACACTTACTCATTCTTGAGGACAATAAATGATTATGTGAAAAGTTGATCAAAAAAACTTTTAGAGGTCTCAGAATTGGGAAAAACGATCAAATCGAAGTGTCTACTTGGCCAACAGAATTTTTTTATGTTTTATAGTTTTTTTTATTATTTTAAAAAATTGGAAAGAAAGTTGAATTATATTTAGCGTAAGAAATCGTAAAATAATAAAAAACTGCAAAAGGTAACCTAAAAAAATTAGCTTTCAAATTGTTAAATTAGAGTAAAAATTATAAAATTAGAGTACAAATTTGCATTTTTTATTGTATTTTCTATTTAGCGTAAAAAATTGTAAAATTAACGTAAATTTTGTAAAATTTGCGTAAAGTTTGTAAAATTAGCGTATGAATTGTAGTACGCCCTTTTTGAAAATATTTTTTTTCATTGAAATTTCTAGAGGTTAAACATAAAAAGCAATAAAAAACATTGAAAAATTGAAGAAACATCTTTCCCTTGAAATGATTCGAAAACTCAACTATCACCTTCACATGAGAAATAAACATACACCTCTCGTTCATTGTAAAATGAATTGGAGAATGGGAAATTCAAATTTAATTACCTTAATTATAGAAATTTTAATTCAAAAAATACTTTCAAAAAAACAATAAAAAATTAAAAGAAATTCTGTCGACAAAGTAGAGTTCTGTCTCCATGAAGAATGGATATAAATTTTTTTGATTTACAAGTTATTATTTTACAATGATTAAAGTTTGTTTAACATGATTATATATACACTAAGGTTATGACAAAAAAAATTTTTTTCGCTGCTTCCAAATTGGTATGAGATGAGTTTCTTGATGTTGAATACGAAAGTAATATACATTTTATGAAATCTTTTAAAAAGTTCCCCCACCAAATGAATTGTTTATTTACCTTTTACACATATGAGGTTACACATGAAATTGTGTCATTTATTTATTATGTCATTGATGTAGGAAGAAATTCCTACGCTGCTGAATCAGTGCTGATATATAAACATTGGAAAGGCGTCAAGAAAGTTATTAGCCACAAATGCGTATAGTGAGTCATATATTATTAAACGTTCAGGCTTTATATGATTTGCAAATTTTGTATTTTTTCTGTAGGAATGGCATATAGAAAATTACAGGAAGCAGTTGAAAGAAAGTCTTTCTTATAGTCACAAAATTTAGTCAACTTTGAAAATTCCTTGAAAAAGCGGCAAGAAGTACCACTGGTGGAAAGCAGGTTAAGTGACAGGTGCAAAATGCCAAAACAATTTGTCATATTGAGTCGATATTATATCTGCTAGAAATATCAAATCAATAAATGCAAGATCAAAAGAAATTGTTGCTGAAATCAAAGACCTGTGGCCAAAGTGAACGATCTATACAAATAAAAGTCGAAAATATTATTGAAAATTATCAAAAATATCAGAAAAGACCTGAAGGTGATGCAGTTTACTTTTTCTGGAAGTTATTTGACGTTACAGATGTCAAAGGATGCTGGATGAACAGGGAAGATTAAGAATTCTACAATCTATAACTATCTTCAAATGGTGGAACTGGATATTCAAATGAAAAAAGCTCCCAAGGGATCAATTCATCCATCGAAACGAAGACTACAATTTCAACCATTTTGACAACCATCAACATCATCTGCTGTCCCAACAAATGTTACTGAAACACTTTCATCGGAGTCATCAAGTGAAGAATCGTCACATTATGAAGATTATGATACTAGAAAACAAAAAAGACGAAGACAATCAACAAAAAGGGCTGTTAAACTTGTTACAAAAGGAAATCTCTCAAGAAATAAAGCTTCAAAGGTATTAAATATACTTACAGAAGATGGTTATGATGTTCCAATTCCTTCACAATCTGATGTTTATAAAGCAGTCTACAGAGAAGCACAACGACTAGTCATGTATTTTAAAGATTGTCACAAAAATTATCAATGGCTACTTCATTTTGATGGTAAGAATCTCGAAGGTGAAAAAAAGTTATTGTCCTGAAAAACACTACAAATGAAATACGTTTGGCTGTCCTCTCGCTGGAAAATGGAAAAGCTGATACAATTTTTTCTGCAATATCAGCTGTTTTAACGGAGTTTGACTTATTTCAGGGTGTTAAAATGATTATTTGTGATACAACCAGTGTAAACACTGGGAAAAATAATGGTGTTGTTGCGAAGCTACAGAACCCTTTTATGACGGCTTATGGCTTTTGTCCTCAATATGGTACCTGTCAATATCATGTATTGGACAGCGTTCTAAGGCTGGCAATGGATTATGTCCTTCAATCTGCTACATCAAGCCCAAATATTTCGTGTTATTTTGTCGGTGAACTGACCAGTGATTATGAAAATCTGAAAGATGATTTTCGTTCACAAACAGACAGACCACAACTCAATGAAGAAACTGTGGGATGGCGAGATGTCATGAAGTTTCTTAACCACCTATGTAATGTATTCAATTTTATGAAGGGCATCAAATCTTTCCATCAATTCGATTCCATGCACTTCCACAAATTAGCAATGCCCGTTGGAATTCTCGCGCCATTTTTGTACTCCTTGCATTTATATTACTTCCTCAAACACATGCCAGCGAATTTGAAAATTTATGTGCATTCATAGCAGGTCCTTGGTGCCGCTCTTGGTTCTCTGATCAAAAAGATTGGTAATCAGCAGTTGGTGTGTTGAAGCCACGATTAAAACAATATCCCAAAGCATTACAATGCTTTGAAAGACATTGGGTAACATCAGATTCAGTTATTGACTTTTTTCCTTAAACAGCATTTGTTTTGAAATAAATATGTTTTGCTAGAAATTTTTGTATGCATTACTGGTTATAATAAGGCTCGGTAGAAAAATGGTTTGGTGGAGGAACTTTTTTTCTTACTGACATCTGAAATGAACAAATTTGTAAAAACTCATCTTTTCCTGCTATGCCAATATGGGGTTAGCAAAAAGTCATAACCCTAATATCAGTGGTGGATTTAGATTTTGGTGCATGGGGGGGGGCAGAAAACTTTCAGGGGCACCAAAAAGGATAAAGGTAGTACTAGCCCTACTAATTTTAATATTGAGTAAAAACTATAATATACACGATTTGTACGCTTCCCGCTATCTTGTTCCTTCGATAGGCAGCACCAAAAAATAAATAACTGATGTACAAGCACTGATACTACAAGCTACAGCTTACAACTAAAAGTGCCGTTTTGCCCTATATATATTTAATATTAATAATTAGCTGTAGTATAGAGTGGTAACTGGAGTGTATTAACCCCCGTTGGACTTTATATGCAGATAAAACTTGTACAAGCAGCAAGTGGAAAGTAAATTCTTAAGTCTCAGTAGTATTCTCCACTGCCCAAAATATTATGCTGGCTAGCCTACTGCATCATCTATGTCTAACAACACGACATGGCAATATTACAAATAGCAAAGCATCAGCAGCAATATGTTGCAGTGTACACGTTAATAATGTACACGTTAATTTGAGGTAAAATCGGTAAAAAAAATCGGTTAGATCGTTATTAAATAATTCAATTAAAAAATTATTATTGCACAAAATGTATCGGTTTGATAAATTACCGCCGTCGATTCGGTCCGTATCCGGTTGATGTGCCGGCAAATCGGTATCCGTGAAATTGATTGATTTACCATACCAAACCAATCCATTTAGTTCTTCTGCATCACAGACCTTGTGTCAGTGATTTTTTTAAGGATGAAACTTAATCATAATGCAGCTAATTCTTGTACACAAAACTACATATTTATAAAATTCATCTTAGGTGCGCCATTTAGAATCCAACAGGGGCGCGAGGGGGGGCTATCNCAGTCCTATAGCTAAATCCGCCACTGCCTAATATACACTTACATATTTGATAAATATTTTATTTCCTCTCTAAACCTAAGACGATTTGTTAAATGTGATAAACATTTTTGGAAAATATAACATTTATATTACGACGAAATTTAATATAATAAAAACGATTTCATTCCTTATTTTTCAATGTATAAATGACGAATTCAGATGGAATAATTTTAAATAGATTTTGTAGATTAACGTTTAGTATTTAAGAAAAAGATTTAGAATTCATAAATAACATATAAAGTTTTATATTTAATTTTTAATTAAGCAATTACTTTTCTAACATTTTATTATTTGATATTTAATAATAATTTAGGCTATTCAAGATGAGTCTCTCGTATGTATTAGTGATACTTCTGCAGTTTCCTATGTTGTAAATAAATATTGCTCAAAAATTTATATGATCCCGGAAAGTTTTGATCCTGCTAATATCGCATTTGTGGTTCCAAAAGATGCTCCACATAAATATCTTTTAGATTTTTAGTATTTGTTTTCAGAAATTATATAAATTTTATGATTTGATTAGTATTAGAAAACTTACAGCTTCGGGAGATATTGAAAAATGGAAAAACAAGTACTGGACCTTATTCGATTCTTCAAGCAATACTTGTGATAGTTCTGGTACTGATAATGCAGCTGCACCAGTTAACATTGATGAATTGGGAGGGGTCTTCATATGTACCGTATTTTTAATAGGAATATCCTTAATAATTCTATTCATTGAATATTCCTGGATAAACTTTTGCAAAAAATCGGTGGAATCTTTTATTTGCCAATATTAAGGATTATTGGCTTAGTTAACAATGGTTATTGTCATTGTATCTTTAGTGCACCATTGACGATGAAGTAAAAAGAATAATGTTTATTTATTTCTTTTATTATGACAAAAAGAGCATGACTAGTTTTGTCAAAGTCATTGTACGTATTTTCTAATGTTTATTTTCTACCCTTTAATCTATTTAAAAATAATGGGTTGATAATTTTCAGGCATAAATTTACTAATAATTACAAAAGTGTGTCAAAAATCAATTTGAAAAATTCTTTACAAACTTCCAAATTTATTTTAATAAAATAAGTTTTTGTATCCACAGAAAATGATTTTTGATTATTGATCTTTTGAGTTTTGGTAGACTTAATTCCGTTAAAGTTATTAAAAACTTGATCTCAATTCATCAGCGAGATTGAGAATGAATCTTATAAAGGTTTTCGTTCATCCATCGGTCAATTGTTTAACGTTAAATAAAATTACTTTGATTTTTATTTTTATCAAATAATTGATTTGTCAAATTTTCAATAATTTTTTTTTCAATTTTTTTTTTCAATTTTTCACTGCACAAATATTTACTAAATGTATAAAAACATTTCAAATACATTCCAGAATCGTGAATATTGATAAATTGTTGTCTGTTGATTAAAATTTTTCTTTAAAATCAGAACAAAACATTTAAATTGATTCCAAATAGAATTTCATCAACAGCACAATATTCCACATTTGCATGTAGAAGTATGCAAGATTCTAACCTAAACAGACATCTCTCTCTCTCTCTCTCTCTCTATATATATATATATA
>MQRK01238420.1:20237-47246 GCA_001938485.1 Girardia tigrina | reverse complement strand
AAAGAAAGGCCATTTTTGAATATTAAATTTATTCCCAATACAAACGCGTTTCACCATTTCGGCATCTTCAGTGCAATGAAATAAAGTGATTAATTGCTATTTATATAGTTGAAAAACTAGTACATCATGTCTCAAAAAAAAAAGTATTTTAATGATATTTAAAAATATTTTAAAAACTTTAAAAATGATTAGATGAATCACCTTGCACGTTTAAGCATGGTTTATGATGCTTTATTAACAATGTTTCGGCAATAATCCTTTCATAATTTGTATCAAAATTATTTAAAATCCCTTTAAAATCTTTATTGTAATCCATAAGATTACCTTTACACCTTATAATATGGTTCATATATTAATATGGCTCGAACATACTCAATCGAGTAGAAATAGTTCGATATTGAGCCATATTATGGCGTTTTCTTTTCATTATTATTAAAAATGAAATTATCAGTTCTAGATAATGTATAAATTTATTTAGTAAAAAATCAGCTTATTAATTTTTTATATTGTAATCAGGCTCAAATGGATCTAAGTGATAAGTAATGCATATAATTTGGTAGATGTAAGGTTAGAAACTAAAATGTGAAAGATTTTCAATAGTTTTGTAAAATTTTACTTAAATTTTAATCAGTTGTTCGATCAGTATATCAGATTTTTTTCAAGAATAAAGATTGGATTGTAAGGGGTAAACGAAAGTTAAACTCACATCAGCGTAGCAAAAAATTATCTTTTGTTCTATTCTGTTGTATCCAAAATTACAATTTCTACTTTTACAAAAGTTTAAAAAACTTTAATCTGTTTAGTCTAATTGAAAACTCAGAGTTTTTTTAGTGGATCATGAATTTCTTTTCGAAAAAAGTTGACGCCGAATCTCTAAATCGAGTTATTTCTTAAAATACTTAATTAAAGATATTTAACGCAAAGGGTTTATGATTTTTCTATTTTGCTAAAAAGCATCAATTAGGGGTATTGTTTGATCAATTAAGTTTTGCATTATTGGACCTAATTATGTGATATTTTGCTAAAACTTTCCTTAAAGCATATTTATTAAATCTAATTTGTATTATTCATATTTATTATTTTTTTAATAAAAAGTTTCAGAGTTTTGATAGTTTTCTTTTTAAAAATTTACAAGATTGTTCTCTCAGCTTACACCAACATTAATTTACTACGGAAATACAACTCTGAATCGTCTAGATCAAATAGATGGCGTTATCAAAGAAATACTGCTAGTTCTATCGAAAAAAATGAATTTCACGTAAGAAAATGTTTATTTATGTGAATAAATATTTTACAATTCAAAATATTATTGCTAAAGTTTCGCTTTTGTCGAATTTAACAGCAAATGCGCTCTCTGCTGAAAATACCATCAGATAATGCTTCTTTTAGTCGCCCTTGGGTATACTGAATAGAACCCTTCGATCATGGAAATATCGGCACTGGCTTGCAAAGCCTTCATAAATGCTTTCATTTCTGATCGCGCAATTCTTCCCAGTTTGAGGATGAGCTCCGCTTTTGTTATACTGATTTCCGTGTCGAAGTCCAGCAGTTTGTTGGCAGCGTTCACTATTATGTTCAGCAGGACTTAAAGAACCTATTTTATCAGAAAGAATTTATTGCTGTTGCTGTATCCCTTGAAATATTCAATGGGATTAATACACATCATTTTACATCTCAGATGATAATTTTTTTCATTTATTGAATAAAATATTCAATAAAAAGACACAACATACCCACACACTTTTATTGGCCAATCACATCTTAACAAATTCAAACTGGCCAATCCCAATGAGCCAGACAATTACTATTCAGTCTTTCAAAAAAAAACACTACGTTGTGATCTTTTAAAAAAAGTCGGTTTCTTTTTAATTTGACACTCTTGTTTTTAAACGAATCATGATGACTTTCGATCAATTAAATTCGAACAACATAACAAAATAAAAAAATGTCTTTTATTTAAATTATGAAAAAAAATCAAACATGATTGTATCATCGAAATATACGTCTTTCACAGAAACCAAAATCGAGCGAAAATTTTATAAAAACAATAATGATCACGAATCGATATATCTTTTATATTTCATTTTACAATCTACTAAGTACGATTATTTTATTTTCGAAAAAATTCACATAGAAGTTCTATAATATTTGTCATTTTGTTTTTCATTCTTCCATCTCGCGTACATACGAGAGCCTCATCAGAAAACTTGAAGCCTTACATAACGCTTGCACTAGAACAGCACGTAATGTAGATAAGAAAGATCATATCAGAATGGACTCGATCAGTATCGCATTAGAACATCCAATGAATATCGTTGCCAAGAGACGGCTTCTGTTCCATGTTCTCTTGGAAACAGGAGAAGGTCAGCTATGTGTGCAAAGAATTCTGAGAAGCACAATGAAATGCAATAGAAAGGTCACAGGAAGAAGCAAACAGAAACTCGAAGAATACCTACGGATCGATGCGGAATGGCTTTTCGGAGAGACCGCCTCTGTTGACTCTGTTATCAGCCTGTTAGCAGATGGCGGTCATCTTACAATGCGAGACATGCTCGAGAATTTAATCCACAACAGGAGTATCGTAGGGAGGAAGACCGAAGATCTTCCGAAACTGATCAAACCGAGAATGAAAATGGTCCTATATCACTACGAGCTTTGCAAGAAGGCCTTTGTAGAACAAAAGGAGCTGCATAGATATATCAAAATTGATCATGAAACGGCACCGGACAAGCAGAAATCTTATCCATGTCAGTATTGATCCAGGAGCTAAGCATCAATGGGGTGGCTGACCAGACGCTACAAGACAGATCACATGGAAGAAGCAAATCAATCCAATCAAATTCAACAGAAACATCAAAGAAGAAAGGCAGCTGACTGTTGTGATGGCGATTTTTGTGGTGGGGTAAAATTGAACGGTGATATCAGGAAGAAGGAAGATAATCCAACAATCAAGCAATATTCAAGTAAGGGCCGTCGATACAAATGTTTCAACAAATCTCTCGGAAACAATCTCCTTAGAGATGTGTTAAATTTTCATTCAAAGGATTTATCTGAAAAAGAAAATTTCAACTGTTCCTTCGCTGGCTGTTCAAAGTCCACGGGAACGGCCAAAGGAATGCTAAATCATGGAACATCCGATAATGGTTGCTCGTTTTGTACTAGGGAACATCGTAATCGGAAAGCTGACAATCTTGTAGGAGGCCTATCGGGGGGCTGCTAGTGCTTTTTAGTTGGGGTGGACCATCTAAAGAGCCTACGGATCAATACCAATGAAAGAGATAGGATGCCCACATAAGACCTCCTACAACTAATTGTCAATTACTTGCTCTTAGATAATAAGGAGACATTGAGACTTTTCAACCCAAAAAATTTATTTTATAAAGCATATATAACTTATATACATAACTTTATAGACCAATGCTATATGAAGCCGAAGATAAATTTTGGGGAGTTCGTTTTGGTACTACTAGAAATTATTCCGGTTGTGTTGGAGAAATTTTTAATGAGGTCTTTTTTATTCATATTTTTTATGTACTACAATATAAATAATATAAAACTCTTTTTTTGTAAAATAAAATTATCTGATTTACAATTTGTCTATTAAAATATATAATATTTACGGAAAAAAACATGCTGTTTCAAAATATGAGTATGATAATTCGAATTTTCGGGAAAAGGAAAAGTGAGTTTGAAAATGCCAAAATTGAAAGATCAAATATTATCAATCTTTTACGATCAGGTTCTTCAACTTGAATTTTTAAATTAAATTCGAAATATTTGTAAGCTGACAAGTTTCAGATTTAAATTGAAGTCCAGGCGACGTCAACTAAAAACTATTAAAACACCGAACGACAACATAGGTTTCTCAGAGCTTCATTCATAGAAATCTTTATGATCATAGAGCCAATCTGAGTAAGTAGTCAAATAACACGTTGATGGATGAGATTAGTGTCCTGGTCAGAAATAAAAAGTATTTTTTTCCACGCGCTTGGGTACAATTGCGGTACATACATGTATATTTTAGTTTTATTTTGGACTAAGTTGAGTATGATTAAATAACGCATCTATATACATGGTTACTAAGGTGCACGATCAAGATATGCAACTTTATGATAGATTACTAAAGTATCAACTTACTTCCTCATCAGTATTTGCTCAAATTTGATATGACGAAAGTATATGCTAACCGTGATTCCATTTATGTTTTCCTGTTTTTAAGTTCTGATGGGAACGTTTAGCATCGGTGTACGTGAATTTGTATATAGGAACATAAAATATGTCATCAAAACAAAACAAACTGCGTACAAAACAAATAGTTTTTCCATTTATTGTAAGTGCGAAAAGTCATGTCAAACATTTTAAATAAAGTAAATAGAAAAATATAACCGTCATTTGACTCAAGTTGGTATAAGTGCCCATGATAATCGCAAACGTCTTTAAAATGTAAAATTAAGTAGTTAAAAATAATAATAGAGGAATTTCGAAAAACTTTTCCTTTATTTCAAAAATCTGTATTGAATACATATACTTCATTTATTTCTCCAGAAATATTACAATCATTACTACAATCTTTTATAATTAGAAATTCCTTAAAAAAGATAACGAAAAGATTCTCCAAATTATTTTAAAGAATCTATGCAAAGAAATTGAATTTGCAAATTTAATTCTGAAAATTTTGTAATGATTCCATAATTTATTTTACATTTTTAATTTAAAGGCCGAATAATATAGTCATAATTTTTATTAGAAATATGAAATCTATTGATTTAGAAATCATTGTTTGGAGCTTCAGTGTTCACAATAAATGCTGATCGCCAAGAAGACATCGACTTTTCTGTTTCTTTTATGGATGAATCAAACTGTGCTTCTGTACAGTATCCAAAACCTACTTCAAAAACATGGCATATTTTTAGGTAATTATATATAAAATATCATATTTCGTAATTATATTAGGTTGTTTAAAAAATAATGTCGTTTTTAAACCTTAATCTTTAAAGACAAATATCTCAGCGTAGAATCAACTTTATTAATCGAAATAAAATCCGTTAGCATCAATACATTTTTGCTAACGTTGCTCAATTTTATTTATTCCAGTTTCAATAATTCTGGCTTTCTGGAGGCGATGAAATCGTTGAAGGCGGTTTTAGCATCCCATTGATTTCTGAAGTATATCTCCTTGAGGAAAATGTCAAGAAGTTTGAAAAAGTAATAATCAGAAGGCGAGAGATTAGGTGAGTATGGTGGATGACTCGAAGTTTCTTAGCCAAGTTAGTTCAACAGTTGCATTGTCAGACGTGCGATGTGTGGCCGAGCGTTGTCGTGAAGAAGAATAGGCCACTTCCTATTGACTAATGCTGGTTGTTGTTGTTAAAGTTTCTGGTTCATTTTGACAATTTCCTGACAGCATCTCTCTGCGGTAATTGTTTCGCTTGGATTTAGGAAGCTATGATGAATAACACCGGCTACAGACCACCAAACAGTCACCATCATCGTTTTTTGGAACAATTTCGGCCTCTGAAAGGGTTGCAGAGCTTGATCGTGGTCATACTATTGAGAAGAACGTCTCCGATTGTTGCAGAGAATCCACTTTTTATCACACGTTACAATTTGGTCCAGAAACGATCATTCTTTTTCTGCAGAAGAAGGGAAGACGATGCCTCAAAACGATGCATTTTTTGATTGTTATTTAATTCTTATGGAATCCATTTATCCAGTTTTTTGGACTCAATCTCACGCAGATGGTTTGAAATTGTTCCTATCGTGACATCTAGTTCCTCCGCAAGCTCTCAAACTGTCGTGCGTGGATATGCTTCTACTAAAGCCTTCAAATTATCATTTTCAATAGCAGGTCTCCGTCCGCGGCCATCATCATTTTTAAGGGTCTCATCTCCTTCTTGAAATTTTTTGAACAAACGTTGAAATATTCGTTCGTTTGTGGTTCCATTACCCAATGTATCGTTGATATTACGGGCAGCCTCCAATGATTTTGTGTGTTTCAAACCTCTAAGTTTGAATTAATATTAAAAATTGCTCATAATTGCGCTTTTTGCATATTGAAAACTAAAACACGTTATTTTAAAGTTAATATTTAAACAAGTTAATATTTTATACCTAACCAAAAACGTGGGGCATAGAAATGATCGATTGTTACTAAAAAGCAGTAAAGAGGAAATAGCAGTTACTAATAGGAGTAATTCAGAAATCCGCCCCACGTTTTTGGTTAGGTATAAAATTTCTCACATGTCTAGAAAAAAATTATTTTCCTCTTTTTAGTGCATTGGTAATGCTTGAAAAACGTGGTTGTTTTTATAAAATTTTTTTTTATTAATAATATTATTCTTATTGACATTAATTTAGTAAAAGTGATTTTGGTATATAAATTTCACTAAGTTCACTTTTCTATAAAAAACCGATTTCTTAAAAAAATTTTAATTATATATATATATATATATATGTATATATATATATATATATATATATATATATAAATTCAATTTATCAGAGTACACTTAATAATAAAAAAACAATAAAGCAATTTTAATTTTTTTGGAAACATGTTTCACCACTATTGTGACATCGTCAGTTCTGTAATAAAGTAAATGGCTGTTGTATTTATAATCGGAAGATCATTACGTCACGATGTCTCATATCAGATTACTCTAATATGATTGGAAGAATCGCTTTACATGCTTAAACAAGGTCTATCAAACTTAATTAACAATGCTTCAGTAATTATCCTTTCATAGTTGCTGTCAAAATTACTAATCAAAACCTAAAAATCATTCTTCTTTACCCTCCTGTGAGTTCCGTGACAGCTCTTAATGTGATCGAAAATAGTTTTTTCTACTTCATTGGGTATGTTCAGCAATTTTAGTACAGAGGGGACTATTTGTCTTTCCAATGTACAATGATTCAGACTTGTGACATTTAAATTGGGAGACTAAAATTGGATTCATACGCAATTTTGTTTTTGATTTATTGGAAAAGTAATTACAAAATTTGTTAGTGAGGAAAACTAAATTACTTTTAACGCCTACAGGAGACCATTTGTCAAAAACTCTATAAATCCTTTACTCCTTCAGAGTATGGAAATTATAAGAAAAGTTTCTTCATATAATCTCTTCATCAGAAGAATTAAGCTTGTTATTGATAAAATGATTAGTTTTTACATAGATCGATTATACCGTATTATTTATGAAATTATTTAGATATTTAATATTATATACATTATGACTATGTTATCGTATTGTAGAACATATAATTGTCTCCAAATTCTTCGTGTCTTTAAAATTTTCGCAATCATTTTATGATTTTATGCGTCAAAAAACATGATTATTTATCCATTACTTTCAAACGCAATTCGTAATAAAATAATAACTACATCTGTAATATTTAAATAACAACAATATTGATCAGTGAAAATGTATTTTTATGTTTAAAATATAATGAAACAAAAAAATAAATAAATAAAACGGATCACTGAAAATGGCAAGACAATACCCTTTCAAGACTCTCCACACGGATAACCTTTTCTCGGCCAATGATAGAAAAAGTTTATTGAGACAATTTATTTATTTATCTTTATTTTAGGAAATAAAAAAAAGATAAGATATTTTATTTCATAAAATTTGATATTTTATTTAAAAATTTAATGATTGTTTGTGAATGACTACTTTTAAGACATCTTAGGTGAAAAAGGCTTTTGATAGAGTTTCTTCTAGAATAAAATTAAGGCATTTATGTTTTTGAATAGGTGTATAAGAGAAGGGTTTTCAAATAAATCAATCATTAAATACCGTTTCTGATATAAATATTTTTTATTTTCATATTTTTATAGTTCTTTACATAAGAAACACTCCCGTATTTTTGATACCTGAAAAAGATTGAAATATTTTTTTTCGGTTTATTTCGTTTAATATTTGTTTTTGGAAACTATGATAAAAATTATAAATAAATAAATATTTATTTTTTGCGATAAAAATTAAAACCTTCATATTTGAAAACTTTCAGACCTCTTCATTGGACGACATGGAGTGCCCTAGGAACAGCAATATTTTTGACTTCTATAGCATGTTTTATATTGGCTTTATTAAGTCCATTTTCAGCGTGGAATTTGAACTTAAGATTTGCAATAATCGATGAAATAAGATTGCGAGAACATATTTGGAATGTAGTTGGTTCTTCCATGCAACAAGGTGTATATTTTGAAAATAATCTTAAATAAATAAAGTAATGATTATTAAGGACAAGATTTTTATCCGTATGCTATGTCTTGTCGTACTGTGCTGGCAGTGTGGTGGCTTTTTACAATCATTGTCTTTAGTGCCTATACAGGTAAAACATTTACTTAATATATAAATTCGTTTGAAGAATAGAAAAGTTATCTATTGAAATAGATTACGCGCTTTCGTTGTCACTTATAATTTTTCTGAATGTGCTTCAGCATGACTGTACACTAATGCGAATTTTTAAACGAGGATTGGTCTCCGCCATATGATATTTATTAACAACATCACAATTTGAATGCAAACATTTATTGTTAACACAAACAGATTCTTCACAACAATTTTTAGAGGTCATCTTTCTTTGATTGATATAGTTTATATACATATTCAAATATGAAAAAATCAATGAATGGGAAATTTTAATATTACATTTTAATTTCTCATAATTTTATTGGATTAAAAGACATTACGTAATTTTTAAATAAACAATAATTTTTAAAATATATTAAATTTAATAAGTTAAAATCGTTTACTGAAAATAATATTAAAATTTATAATTATCAAACTTTAATTAATTAGTACTTAAAATTAATATCATTAAATTAATTTCATTAGATTTAAATAATTAATAAATAACTTATCAATCCCATCTGAGTAGGAGAGTCACAAATCTAAACAGCATACAATCAACAAACTTACAACATTCCGAATTATTCCTCACAATATTGATGAAAATTATATTGACATTTAAATTGGTAGTAAGAACGTCTCGTCCTTTAAAGATTACTGAATTTATCCTGACATTATCAAAATCCATAAAACTTACTTTTGAAAATCTCTTAAGTTTAAATATTGCAAAGCATGAATTTTAAGTCTGATCCTAGTGCTAGAAAGAAAAGCTGAAACCTTTTGTTACAAACAAAAGAAAATTTTGCAAATTAATTTTTAAAAAAATGAGGTTTTTTTAATCCTATTTTATTTTGAATCATTGCTGATCATACAATGTAACCCATTGAGAGTTACTCAAAATAGGAAAAGTAACGCAGTTTAGAAATTTAATATTCCTAATTATTTTTTTAATAAATTGTTTTTATCATTTATTTATCATCATCAGTCATTAATCATTTTTATGAGTAAAAAAAATTATTAGCAAATTCTATTTATAAGAAAATAATTATTAAAACAATTTACTTGGAGTTAATTTTAAATGTATACGCGGTTAATTCCAAAGTGCTTTAGTTTTGATAGGAAGGAAAAATAGTGATATTATATTTTGTGCATATAAAAGTGTTTCAGAGTTAGCTGAAAAGAGATGTATTTCTGTTGGCTCGGGCCATCAAAAACAATGTTTAAGCCGGCTCTCCTTAAGATAATTCAGGATTTTGTGAAAATATCTTTCGTTTTTTGCCGATGGAAAGTGACCTGTTTACGGTCGTCATTAATTGCCATTTTGAATACAAGATTTTTCACACCAGTAAATTAATTTGGTGTTAGTATATCGTCTGTTTTCATAGAAATTCTATTTTTTTCTGTTTTCTACACCAGTAAATTAATTTAAATGAAGACGACAACAATTTAACAGCATCGATTTGGAATAAGATTGATGAAGAATTTACAACTCGAATCACGAATTATTTGTTTATGATTAATAATAGTCTCTTGGGACTGTTTAATATAGTTTTTTTGATCTATTTTCCAATTTTCGTAATCAATTTTGTATTAAATAATTCCATCATTAATCTAGAATAATGAGGAATTATCCATAAAAACACTGGATTTACAATTCACTTTTTTCACAAACATTTTTAGTTCAACAAGTACGGTTTAAAATATTTACCTTTTAATACCTTGCCATGAATTTTGTAAACAATCATTGATTTTTTATTCATGGAAGCAAGAAAGGAAATGTTTCTATATTCTTACTGCAGGAATATTTAATATTTATTTATAAATCGATTGCAAGAATTAAAATTGTAGGAAAATTGATTTTCAAAATTGGAAAATTGATCAAAAACTCTTTCTTTTCAATTTTTATTTCAATGACACAATTAGACTTCATATGCAGAAGCACCTTGAAAAAATCAATAAATTGAAGAATTTTAATTCTAAAATTGTTTCGGACTTTATACAAAATTATATGATATTAAAATTATATATATTTATACAAAAATCATGATAATATTAATAAAAATTTTTGTGAAGTAAAGAATGAAAAAAGGCAAATCCAGGATGGTCAGCAAATTTCATGGGTTCGTTTGTCAATTAAATATGCTTCGAATTATTTCTAAAATGAAATATGAAATGATTTTAATGTATTTTAACGTGTTTTAAATATTTATAAAAAAATTATTAATTATATTTTTAAGTAGTTTATACTTATTAATTTATTTATAATTTTATTTGACTTTATTGAAATTTAGTTTATTCTCTAATAAAATTAGATGCTTTTTAATACAAGCATTTGAAAATATTTTACCATTAATGATACAAAAATTCTGCATAATGTTCGTTGAGAATTATGTAGTTTAAAACTTTTGTATGAAAATAAGAAAAGAAAAATCTATGAATATAATATAATAATTTAAAATTATGTTATTAACAAACTATTTAGCTGATTTGACATCATTTTTAACCGTCAAAAGTGAGGGTAGGACGATTGAGACTTTGGAAGAATTAGCTGCACGGAAGGATATTAAGATAGTTACACCTGGAGATACAATTACTGCTAAGTTGTTAAGAGTAACGTTTAACTTATTTTAAGTGAACTAAATATAACTATTCTGTAGGAATCGCCATATCCTGTTTACCAAGAAATAAATAAAAGAATATCCTATATCTCTACAATAGACGAGTGTCCAAGAATGGTAATTAATTTATGAATTTATTTGTTTATTTCAATAAGTTGAATTATAAATAATTAGCTAGAAGAAACTCTAAATGCCACGTTTTCTATAGTTTTAAATGTTATTTTAATTTTTACACAAAAAATATTACATTACAAATAATTTTGAAAGCAAACTGTAACTGACTTCTTTAACTAATTTTATTATTTATTTAATTAACAGTTTTAATTATGTTTTTATGAAAACCATATACTTAAATATGTATTTGCCAGTTCCCTTCTATTGAGACTTACTATAAGCGGCCATAGACATGCGGGTGTCAATTTTATTTATATTAATAATTTAACATTAAACAATTATTATTTATAATTATTTATATTAATTATGATTTTCAAATCTCAATTTTTATAGAGATATCAATTCAGTTATAGAATTAAGATTGAAATTTAAAAATAACATAAAAGAATAAATTAGTAAATGTCTTAGCATTAAACCTAAATGATTAGGGATGTTTTATTATTTAAGTCGTGAATATCTTGTTCTTGCATTTCCTGTGAAAGAACGATTTATCCATTTCTATAAGAATAACCTTGTTTCACATCAAAACTTATTTAAAGTAAAAATATAAAATAAATGAAGATTTGAAATTGGAATTTTTAATTCCAATTTCAGGTCTTTATATATGTATATTTATATTAAAAAAAAGAAAGAAAAAAGAAAAACTTTACTTGCTTTTGTCTAAATATGTTAATGAAATTATGAAAAAAGTTGGAAACCAAAAGAAATAATAAAAGATATCGATTTACTTAATTATTATCATTGAATTATTAAATTATATTATTAACAATTAAATTTTACATTACTATAAATGCGTCATAAAGATTCAAAAAATGAATCTTCTTTTGGCAATAATAAAACGTTTTATAAATTGTCAAAACAAGAAAAATCCAACAAAAGTTTGGAAAATTTATATTTCAATCAGAACGGCTTATATTTAATTGATCAGTATTTTAAATTATTTGATCAGTATTTTTTTCTTTAAAAAATCAGTAATTTAAATAAATTAAAAGTATTTTATTTAATTGATCAGTACCTATTGATCAATTCCCTATGGATCAGTATATAAAATAACCCATCTGTTATAAAATATGTCAATGTGTATTTTATTGATTTGATTAGTAATATAATTAATTTGATTGATAATAAAATTGATTGACCGGTATTATTTCGATGAGGAAATCGATATCGAAAGTGTTGAAAATGGTGCAACTCAAGCAAAACGAAGAGCAAAAAGTAAACATAACTGGGAAATGGAACATATCTACCCAAATAAAGAAGCTACAATGGCGTTTATTTATGATGAAGATACATGGAGTTATCATTATATAAATCATACTCAAGAGGGAAATTAAGTTTATTACCGCTGCAAAAAAGCAAAATCGAGAGGTGACTAATGTCCGGCTGGTGTGTACTTGTTATTTGATAGTCGCAGTGAAGACGTGATTCTTTTCAGAAGCAACAGCGAACATGGTCATACCAATTTACAATCATCAAACAGGCTAACTAATGAATTAAAAGCAGAGGTAAAAAATATTTTGATTTAAGATTTAAGCCAAAAGCAATTTTGGAAAAATTGCAAGAAAGCAATGTTCAAATCAATAACAAAACGCAAATTTCAAATTACATCAGTCAACTGCGATAAAAGAAATATGGACCGACAAAAATTAGTATTGGCGAGCTTGAGCAATGGTGCATTGATCACAATGAAGCAATCGATGACGATGACAAAGGTAATGTGGCAAAGCATTTTATAAATTATGGTGAAAATGATGATAATAAAGATATGAATGAAAAACAATTTCGAATTTTGTTTTCCACAAAACGGCTATTAAGAATGGCTATTAAATCAAGCAGAATCCATGCCGATGCAACATAAAAATTTATTTGCGAAAACATGCCAGTTTTGATAAGTGGTACAACTGATTTGCACCGGCATTTTCATCCTTATGGTATCAGCATCTGCACAAATGAAGCGAAACCAGATTTTGTATTTATTTTCCAAGCTTTGGTAGAATCAACTGAGAAAATTTGTGAAAAAATTAAAGTAGACACATTAATATCTGATGGTTCCGATGCAATTCATAATGCTTTGAAAGAACTGTTCGGTGAAAACGTGTCACTAATCATGTGTTGGGTTCATATGCCTGGCAATGTAGTGAAGAATATTCATTTAGCCGATGAGGAATTTCATGAAAATATTATGGAAGAAATCGATACACTTCAATTGGCATGCAGCAAAGACGTGTTTGAGAAAGTAAAAGATGTTTATTAAAACCTGGCTTACCAAAAAACAAAAAATATTTATCGAATACATTAAGGAAATTTGTTATCAACGCATCAAAACTGGTACGAAGGAGCAGCTCATACAACACCATCTCAAAACAATGCGTTATAATCGCACAATCTGGTTATAAAAAAAAGAAGAAAAATTCAGAGAAAGAATGTCTTTATCTCGGTTTTTGGAACAATGTTTGGACACAGTTTCACAATGGTCAAAACAATACGCAAACAATGATAAACAATTTAAAGAAAAGTAACTATTGAACTGCAAAAATTGACTGAAGGTTATCAATGGGTAAAAAGCAATAAAAAAGTTACTTCAACAATACTTGAAAATTCAACTGAATATTATTGTCCAGCAGGCGACGAAACCAACTCAAGTGAAGAACAAATACAAAATATCAAAGAAATGCAATGGAGTACATTTGACCAATTTAAGAAGAGAGCTTTTGCCTTGAGGATTGTTACTCAACCAAACAGTGATGATATGTCAACCAAATGGATTGAAGGAAAATGTACTTGTACAAGTTTTCTCAAGCAATACATGTGCAAACATTTAATTGGATTATCAATAAGATTAAAATATGTGAAACCACCGCCCGCTGCAAAAGATGTTCCAATTGGTGAAAAACGTAAAAGTGGCAGACCATAAAGCAACAAAAGCCTTATTAATTTAATAAATGTTTAATTTTTGTTATCATTTATTTTTCTTTTTTTCAAAATACAACAAGAAAAATACCCGTCATATATGACGGGGGGAGCTGAATTTTCGTCTTTGAAAATTTCTGTTTTAATTTTTAAAGCGTTATTATTATAATTTAGTATTTATTGCTTATTGAGTCGGCTTCCGCTGCCTTTCGGCAAAGGTACTGTACAGACAGAACCGTCTCGATGCGGACTATGCAGGTTAATCTCAACTTTACACGGATTCACTCACTGTTCCTCAACTATTTCGCATTTTATCACAGTAAAATTTGAGCTTGACAGACAAACCGTGATTCAGATGATAACGAAATTTTGCAAATTTAGCCTTAATTGATTTTCAGCAAAATAATTAGTAAATAAGTGACAGAAATCGTCATTTATGAAATAAATTAGTTTTTTATTAGTATTTTCATAAAAACTTTCACAAAATTTCATATAAGAAACAACAAAATCGTTATTATTCGAAATCAGTGTTCATTTAACCATTTAACGATTTTCAAGATTTTCAAATTGGTGAAGAACATAAAAGAGGGAGACCATTAAAAGCAACAAAAGCATTATTAATTGATATAGAGCGAACTATAAAGCATTTCTATAACTACATAGATTTAGGAAAAAATTAAATATAGTTTTGTTTTACTTTTATGTAATATTCTTCCATTAATAAATGAAAATTCAGTATAAAAATTCAATTATTTCATTTACTTTTCTAATTTTACCGGTTCTTTTTCAATTAAATACTGACCAATAAAAATTATATACTGGTCGATTTTTTATTAATTACTGATCAAAAATAAATAATACTAATCAAATAATTAAAAAAATACTGATCGAATAATTTAAAAAATACTGATCAAAGTATTAAAAATACTGATCATTTAATATATAGCGTTATGAAACAAATTCCAATTCAAAAGTTAAGACCATTAAAAAATCCATTCACAACACATTTCTTTCGAAAATCAATATCGGTGACCACTAGGAACCGGTGGACACGGTCACGCAGCACGGATCTTTGCATCAATACTGTATCAAAGGCAACGAAATAATACTTCGGGAAGTTCATTTTATAAAAAATGAAAATTTCAAAATGTTGATGATAACAGTGTATAATAAACAACATATACGATAATAAACAATAAACAACATATACATAAACAACATACATATACGATCCTATTTACCAAGGACGTTTGTCCGTTTACTTTTAAAGATTGTAATGCCTTTGTACTAAAAGCAATGGACATAAATAAAAAATTGAAAAGCATGACATTTCAAGCTGTTAAAGAAGACGATAAAAAACTTTGGATTAGTCGTTATGGATTAAATATGAATACAGGGACAGAACTGTTGAATATTTGTATAAAAGAAGTAGAACGACGACGTTTTCAGTTGGATGTAAAAAAGTGTTTGGAAGAAAAAAAATAAATGAAAGTGCTGTTTAATGCGTCAAAAATGATATGTACTCAGTGGGATTCAGCAAGAATATTGTGAGTTGCAGTACGGTGGGCGCCATGTCTTTACTTTCCGTTTACTCCCTTGACTACGAATGAACACGGCTTGCTAACGACCCCAAGAGCAACAAATGGGGGGGGGGCATATCCTCATGGGCGCGGATGCTGGCAGTGAACCTCTCCAGCAAAAGTAATTTTAAAGAGTTCTCAAACCTACTGTCATCAATTGAATTTTTCGATTATTCTATTATCACCAATTATTTGACCTAACAATTCTACTCAAATTATAAACCAACATTTTAAGGTACCATTAGAAATAACCAAGCTAATGATATGGAATGTGCTTAAAGAGGTAGTCCAAAACACCCTCGGTAATAAAAAGGCTTTAAACTAAGTAGATTTGGTTGAACAAATGATCAAAGCATGCATTCAGATGAAATGAAACAGATCCCTAAAAATACATTTCCTACACTCGCATCTCGATTAATTTTCAATAAATCTTGAAGATGTTAGTTACGAACAGGGAGAAAAATTTAGTCAGGACATTGCCGTAATGATGAGAAGTTTCATGGCAATGGGAATACATCTATTCTGATGGACTACTGCTGGAATCTAATCAGGGATAAACCAGATAATGCCTACAAAAGTAAAACTTTTACAAAGCATTTTTAACTATACATTAACAATAAAATATTTTGTTGCTACAATAATTCTTGTTGTGTTTCTTTTGTGTTTGCTATATAATTATATTTGATTATATTCTGGGAAAATAGAAATTCCCATGCAATCGTATATTATAGGTCAATTCCGAACACAAATTTGAACTCAACATTGCAAAATATGTAAAGACGAACTATTTTCGAACGTGAAGCAGAAAACAATTGAAATTTGTTTTCCAGTGTTATTGAAGACGAATATCCTATTATCTTTAAATAAAATTTAACATAGATATATTTCTTTCTTATTACATTTTTTAATATTTATTATATTTTAGATTTAAATAATACTTGAGTGAGACTTATATCCAGAGTGCTTTTATCGAGAGACCCTTAAATACAAACCTTACCTATTTATGTATCTTGGGTTCGATATTTGCTTTCACCACAAAATTCCTACATGTTATGCTCTTTAAGATTTGTTTAATGTAAGTTGTACCCCAACAAATTGTTTACTCCATTTAACATAGAGAAACTTAAAAATAATGAAAATCAGAATGTTTAGTAATACTTAAATAATTTTCAAATGAAATATGTATCAAAACTAAACAATTATAAAACCAATAATATTATTAATAAAAAAAAATTTTTTTATAAAAACAACCACGTTTTTCAAGCATTACCAATGCACTAAAAAGAGGAAAATAATTTTTTTCTAGACATGTGAGAAATTTTATACCTAACCAAAAACGTGGGGCGGATTTCTGAATTACTCCTATTAGTAACTGCTATTTCCTCTTTACTGCTTTTTAGTAACAATCGATCATTTCTATGCCCCACGATTTTGGTTAGGTATAAAATTTCTCACATGTCTAGAAAAAACTTATTTTCCTCTTTTTAGTGCATTGGTAATGCTTGAAAAACGTGGTTGTTTTTATAAAAAAATTTTTTTTATTAATAATATTATTTAACTATTTTTAGTTATCATTTAGGAATTTTTTTCAAAATTTTTTTTAACAAATTGTATTGTCATCGGAAGCAAGCCTGTATAAAACTTCATTCATGAAAATAAACGAAAAGATTGCTATTTAATACAGTGTATAAATTTGTAGATAATCGTAAATGTTTTTTTGCAAAAAAAATTAGAAAAAATTATTTTTTTCAAAATTTTTATTATCAAATTGTATTGTCATCGGAAGCAAGCCTGTATAAAAAAATTCAGCTGAATTGGATGACTGAAAGTGGTCGAAAAATCAATCGCAAGATTTGTTCCAGACAGACAAACAGACAAACAGACAAGAAAGCAAGCTAATAAAAACGTGGTAATAATAAAAACACATTTCCTTTTGTGATTAACTTTCAAAATTTTATTTAAAAAAATTTAGATTTTACAAGATAACGCATCTGAATTAGCGTGCATCACGGATACCTCACCAACTGCTTACGTGGTCAAACGAAACTGTTCAAAAATATATATAATTCCAGAAACATTTAACACGGCATCAATGGCTTTTACTATTCAAAAAGATGCTGCCTTTACTCCAATGATGAATGCTTAGTAAATTAGTTTGTTTATAATTCCAAGAATCTTTTTAAATTGTTGAAATATTTAGTTTGACAAAATTGATGCAAAATGGAAATATTGATAAATGGGTGGACAAATATTGGAGTACGTCAGATCCCAACATAGATAGTTGTGATAAATCGGCCTCCCAAGACAGTGCTCCAGCAATTGAACTAGAAGGAATTTCGGGAGTTTATATTTGTACGGGAGGGATAATTATTTTGTCATTTATCTGCCTCTTAGTTGAATTGATTTGGGTTCATATTCTAAAGAGATCTGTTGGAAGTTTAATTTGTCAATCATGAAGTTTAATTTGAGTTTATATTTATGTTCTTTTATGTTATTTTTATTTTTTTTAGAATTACGATGAAAATGTAGAAAGCACTTAAGAAAACATTTTAGATTGATATTATGTATGATTTACAATAAATAAAAAATATTTTATTTCTTTATTATAGTTGATATATTAAAAAAAAATTTTAATATAAATTTCTTAAACAAATTAAATTATTCGAATGCAAAGACGTTATTTCCAAGACAAGTATATTATTTAATTATAATGATTTGATTTTTCTTAAAAGATAAATGACGAAAATAAAAACCTCTTATTAAGAAGGACACCATGGTTGATGCAAACGTTTTATATTGGTGCATTATAATTTAATTATTAATAAAATTAAATATATATATTGAAATTTTGAAACCACAAATCGTTGTTTAAATATTCTTACGGGGCATTATATGCACACAAAACATATATATCACAACATTAAGGTTACATTTGACCTTAGGGGCTAAGAAAGGACTAAATGAAGAAAATATTGAAGATCACAAACAAATCATCAAAATACCATATTCTGAAGTATTTAAAGCATATAAAAAAAGTATCCTTGATTTGTATTAATCGCATTTATACTATTGACGTTATTTGACATTTGAGAATCGAGATTCATCTTTAACACCAAAATTTATTAATGAAAATAATATTAGGTTGGTCGAAAAATAATGGCGGCTTTTGAGCTTTGTACTTTGTTTATCTACTTTGATATGTATATAAGTTTAAATGCATTAGTGTTAGATATTATTTGAAATCTTATGCCTAGCTGTATATTCCTATAGCCATTATTAACATATTGCTGTTATTTTTTAGAATATTTACGGTGCTAAATTAATAATTGTAAAAATTAAAATTCGAGCAATTTTCTTGTACGAATTTAAACTGGGTCGTAAAGCAGCAGAAACGGCTCGCAATATCAATAAAGCGTTTGACAAGGAAACAGCTTCTGAGAGTACTGTACAACGATGGTTCCGAAAATTTTCTGATGGAGATGAAAACCTTGAAGATGAAGAAGGTTGTGGTCGTCCAGTTGCTGTGAACAACGACAATTTGAGGACAATGGTGGAAACAGATCCCCGTACAACAATAAGAGAACTTGCAGATGGGTTTGGCATTAGTCATTCAACAGTCCTGGATCATTTAAAACAACTTGGAAAAATCAGGAAACTTGATAAATGGGTTCCACATGATTTGAATGAAAATCAAAAGAACCGACGCTATGAAATTTGTTCTGCAATCATCTTCGCAATAAAAACGATCCATTTCTTGATCGTACTGTTACCTGTGATGAGAAATGGATCCTGTATGATAACCGACGTCGATCTGCGCAGTAGTTGGACAAAGATGAAGTACTGAAACACTTTCCAAAACAGAAACTAACACCGTAAGGTTATGGTGACAGTTTGGTGGTGTGATACTGGAATCATCCACTATAGTTTCTTGAATCCAGGTGAAACAATCACAGCGGAGAGGTACTGTCATGAAATTGATGAAATGCATAAAAAATTGGAAACCCTTTGTCCGGGATTGGTAAATCGAAAAAGTCCCATCCTTCTTCATGATAACGCTAGACCTCATATTTCAAAAGTGACTCTTCAAACGCTTAATGAGTTGGGCTATGAAACCCTACTTCATCCACCATATTCACCAGACCTCTCACCAACGGACCTCTACTTTTTCAGGCATTTGTACAACTTTCTACGTGAAAAAATTTTCAAAAACCAAAATGATGCTCAAAATGCCTTCCAAGAATTCGTCGCTTCGAGAACCGATGCATTTTATGCTGATGGAATAAAACAACTTGTTTCTCGTTGGCAAAAATGTATTGATGCCAACGGTTCATACTTTGATTAATAAACTTTTGTTTCTGTGAATTTGCACGTCTTTGAAATTTATGTTCCAAAACTGCCATTATTTTTCGACCAACCTAATATTATGAATATTTTCAAAGATAAAACCGAAAATCAAAAGTGTTTGAAACTGTTATCATTTCTTTATTTATCCAAAAAATAATATTGATATCAAATAATTATTTTAATTTTTTCGAAAAAATAATCTTTTTTGATTGACGATTCATTTATTCAACAAAATTTGTTTTTTAAATGACCCTTGAACAATTTCATGTCAGATTGGTTTCCACGGGAAAATAATGAACCCCAAGATTCACAATATAATTTCCCCATACTAAAATTTCCCGTTTCGCTATCGAATTTCATTTTTGAAAAATCACTGAAATAATCAAATTATTTCTTTTATTTGAATTATTTTCATTTTTAACCAAATAATTAAGCAAATAATATTTTAATTATAATCTATATTAATGATAAAGCTGCTAAAACATTTTGATTTAAACAGTATTGTAAAATTTATTTTCAAGAAATTTTCAAAGACGCATGAAAAATTGATGACAATATTGATGACAATAGGATCTGTTCTGATTCCATTTTTGTTCAAAATATGCCCCAAAAATTTGACTTCCTTCCATAGGAACTTGCATTTCTCAGGATTCAGTCGTAATCCAACTTCACCAATTCTCTGAATAACTCTTCCGATGATTTCATAATGTTCCTCTAACGTTTCTGTGGCCACCAATATATCGTCAAGATCTACCGAAGCTCCGGACTCGATTGTGAACAATACTTTTGTCATAACTTCCTGGAATGTACCGGGCGCTGCTGTAATACCGAACGGCATCCTGGTAAAGCAGAATTGGCCTGACTTAGTTGAAAAAGCCTTTTTTTCTTGTAAGGTTTCATCAAACTCTACCTGGTAATATGCGTTACCAAGATCTATGGTGCGAAGTATTTCGATCCTTGTAATGAGTCTAACATTTCCTCCACATTGGGTATCGGAAATGCTTGTCTTTCTGTAATATTGTTCAATTGTCTGAAATCTAAACAGAGTCTAACTTCTACAGTTTCTTTTTCCCAAACACACACTATCGGTGTGTTCCACTGGGAGTTGCATCGTCTTTTAATACCGTTATCGTGTAAATTTTTTATAGTTTCTGCTAACTTGCTTTCCAAGTGGACCGGTTGTCTGCGGGGTTTAATGTTTATTGGCGCGCCTTTGGTTATGATCTTATGCTTAGTGGGCTTAGTGTGGCCTATATCCCACTTTTCTGCCATGAAAACATGCTTGTACTTCTGAAAGATTTCGAAAAGTTTTGATGACTCCCTTAGTTCTAATATTTCTACTGCTCTTTTCATTCTATCTTCGTCCGATATTTGTATACCAAATTTTGCTTCTATTTCACATATATAAGATTCTTTATTTTCTGTATTGATCTCTTTCCATTGAAATTCTAATCCTAACTTCCTCTGCATATCTATTCCACCGATCACTTCAGGACTTATGTTTCTTACAACTATAAGAGTCACTTTCCCTTTCCTTGCACCAAATGTGACAACTAAATATACCTTGTCCATGACTTCAAATTGACTATCATTTGCGCATTTCAACTTTTCTTCTGACGGTTCTAATTTTACGTCACTGGTCTGTCTTAACGTGTTATACCTCATGATATTCACTCTGGCTCCCGTGTCAAGTAAACATTCTATCTTCGTTCCCAAGATATCGACACTTATGCTCGGTCTAACTTGCACTATATTGTATGAGATCTGGCTTTCTCTTTCATTTATATCGGTCTCTTTAGTTGTCAGGTCTCTAATTTCACAAATTCCCTCTTTCTCTTTTTTTAAAAATTTTACTATTTTAGTACTATCGATCGTGGTTTTATCTGTCTGAACTAATTGTTGTCTCTGATCACTTAATACATCTTTAAAACTATCTGTTTCAATTTTATTAGATAAATTACTTTTATTATACATACCGATTGTGCTTTCGGCTACAATATTATTATAGATAGAAAATAAACTACGTTTACGATAACGGGTAAATTCAAAATTGCTTACTGTAAGGCTCCGACCGACTCCTCTACGGTCGGGCCTCTCTCGTTTTGGGTTCCTTGTTCAAAGTCTCCGCATTCATCGTCATCCATCTCCATCGCTGCTATTTCTTTATCTCTCCGGACTCCTCTTTCGTAGTCGGTCTCCTCGTAATATCTTGGTTGTTTGGGTCTATTAACAACATCAATATGAGTTTTGCAACATTTATTATTATCACAAGCGCATTCACTATTTGACATCTCTCTTGATCAATTTATTTCTGAGTTCAAACTAATTATTTTCAATAAATGAAAATCTGTTAATAAAAATTATTAATTATAAAGAATGTAATTGCTTGAAATTAAATCTAAACGTTTTTAAAAAAGAACATATTAAATTAATATATTAAAATTTTAAATTACATTAAAAAATAAATAATACATTCAAAAATTATTTTAATCTTTTTACTTTAAAATTAAATTAAATTATTATTAATTAGTAAGAATCAAAGAAAATATCAATCATCCATCTGTGTAGGAGAGGCACAATCCGAATCAACATTCTCCATGCACAATATCAATACACAATTCAAAACATTCCTCACAGGGTCGTTTTGAGTCGGCATTTGTTTGTTATCTGCTCGGTTTGAGTTTTTGTTGTTCCAAGTTCTTCCAACTGTGGTAGTGACATCAGGTCTTCTCGTTTCTCTTTGATTATTTGCCAAATGTCTTCTTGTCATTTTCGTATAACATTCTTCCCTCCTATGGACATTGGCTGCACATCGGTTACATTTCAGATTGGAACATTTTTTTCTGATAGGGCCCTGCGTTCCGGAAGCATGGCAGGTGACGGGCAATCTTTTACTGCAGTTCCTGCTTATGTGTCCCATTAAATTGCGGGACCAGCATCTTCTTGATTCTATACGCCTTCCGAATTGTAAATTTTCCGCTTCAAAATTTCTCATTGTCGGTTGTGGGCTTCTCTTGTTGTTGTTATTCAATGTCATTTCAAATCCTTTAATTCCAGATTGTGTCTTGTTTTTTTGGGATTGTACTGGATCCAATCCTCTTTCACTGCATTGACATGATCATATTTCTTTTGTATCTTGTCCATTTTTGCCATTGTTTTTTTTATATCCGTAATTTCATTTAAATCTCTCATCTCAACTTCCTTTAAAATATCTTTATCACTGGAACAGTGCAATAGTATCTCCTTCTCTAATTCGGCTTCGTCCCAATTGTATGCGGCTAATTTCTTGGCCAATTGTGCCACAGTCTTAAAGTAGTCTTCAACTGATTCGGAACCTCTCCGGTATTCCAGAATTTCTGCCAGGTCTTCAAATCAGGAACTCTTCTCGGAGAACGCTTGTCGCAATCGATCTTCGAAATTCTTCACGCCGTCATCTACTTCCTCATAATCTTTGATGGCCTCATCGTCTAGCAGAGTTTTTTACAAAAATAGTTTTTACATTTTCTTTGGTCTGCGTTAACTCGAAGAATCTACGGCATTTGGAAATGAAAATTTCGATATCTTCTTCTTTCTTGAATCGATCTGGGACAGATCACGATAGGAGGATCTCCAAGGCTTTGGTCGCCATATTAGAAAAGCTGTTTTCAGCGCAAACCTCATCAAAATTGGAGTCCATAAATAAAATTTATTCTATTAAAAACATCTTGCTTTTTTTAAATTGGTGAATATTTAAATAAAGTTCTTTTTTTGGGAGTTTTAATTTTACAATTTTTTAAATTTAACCGTATTATAAATATGTATATAATAAATATATATATATATATAGAATTTTAATAAGCATGATTTTAATGTGTACAGTCCACCCTCGGTTTTGGGGCAAAAATATCAAATTTTGTCCCAAAAACCTAGAATTCCCCAAAAACCAAAAAACACCCAAAAAATTAAAAAAACATCGAAAAACTAAATAAAATTTATTCCAATTTTTTAAAATAATCAGTTATTGTTTTCGCAAATTTAAATTCCTTTTTTAAAAAATTATTAAATTTCATTCTAAACTTGATGTATTCTTTTTGAACATCAAAAGGTATAACATTTTCAAATTCTTTAATTTTTCCCATCCCAGCTTTAGTTTATCGTAACGAACTTTTTCACAAATTTCAGCTGTTCCGTTCTCCTTCTCCAGCAGTTCTGATAAATTTTCTTCATAAACTTCAACAATAACGTCCTCTATATCTTCCTCAAGCATATGAATTTTCATATTTTGATTGGTTTCTTCTTTTTTGGAAAATGCCTTTTTGAAACAATTAATAATCGATTCTTTGGATATTAACTCCCAGGCAGTAGACGTAAAAACAATAGCATTTTTAATATTAATGTTTTTAAATGGATCATTATTTAAATCATCTTCTTCAGTTGCCAAAAAATCAACAAGAGAATTATTGTAATGATCCTTGAATGCCTTTATCAAACCCATATCCAATGTCTGTGTTATAGAAGTTGTTTTTTTTGTCTTGTGTTTCCAAACTTAATGCTTTTTCTTTATAAATTACCACACACTTCCAACCACAATCCGATAATAAAATTCGGCCCCCTTTGTCTTTAGTTACTTTCAAATTAACTTTTTGAATAAATTTCTTATCACCAAGTTAGAAATATTTTTTGTAATAATATTCAATTAATAACGATTTGAACTTCTGTTAGTTGGCATAATGTTTAACGAAAGCACAAGTTAAAAAAATAAACAGTTAATTAATAGAATATTAAAAGTTTATTCATTATTTTTTAAAAAAAAGCTTGTAATATTTTAAATTTGGGGAAATTTTGATACTTATTTCAGACCAAGATTAAATATTATTTTTAGGTTGAAAAATATGCCCCTAAAAACAAACACAATTGTACTTTTGGAATAAAAACACAATATAAATAATATGTAATAGTGTGATTATCTTAAAACTTGACCCAAAAACCAAAATTTCCCCAAAAATTAAGGTGCCCCATCATAAAGAATGCCCCGGGAACGAGAGTGGACTGTATTTATTGTTTTTAACTTAACAAGGTTAACTTAAATAAGAATATTAATATGTAAATATGTATATAATATATATGATATATATATATATATATATATATATATATATATATATATATAATATTATATAAATATGTATATAATAAATATATATAGAATTTTAATAAGCGTGTTTTTAATGTGTGTGTATTGTTTTTTTGTTATTACAACTTTAAAATATATTGAAATTAAAATATCTATATTAAAATATAGCTACTATTCCTTACACTCTATAAATAATAAAATAAATGAATGATAAAAAATACTAAAATGACATTATAAAAAATAACTAAAAGTTAAGAATATTTAGAAAAAATGGAAAGAAGTTAAATAAATATTCCAGTATTTATAGTAGTATTAATATCACAAATAAATATAATACCACAATTCAGTATTCGAACAAATAACGGTACTACCGAATAATATGAAACCGGTATTGCGTGTCCTAATACCTTTATTTGTCCTACTTAGCGCCCCACGAAGAATCATTCTTATTTAGTTTCTTAGGATGGGTACGAAAGTCTTGTCCGAGAGAAAATAATATTTATTTAATCAATCAAGGCAAATGTAAATTAGAAACAGAATTAAATCATCAATGGTCTGTAAATCTCTATAAATTTCGGATTTATAGACGAATGAAGGTTTCATTCAATTTATTGATGTGTATATTGTTATTTTGGTTAAATAAATATTATATGTAATCGGTCAAGAATTTCGTTCCAATTCTATATTCATATTTTTATTTATATATTACCGAAAGAAATTTATATGTTAACTTAAATAAGAATATTAATAATTGTTAGGGTGAGAATTCGCTTCCATTTTAAATCAAGAAAATTAAGACTTTCAAAATTTATTCAAAACTATAAATAGTTATTTTTATTTTCTTTTTTTTAATTTTATTTTTCAATTTTTTTTTAATTTTGATTATAATTCAACATTTTTAAAAAAACGAATTTCCTATTTCCGAAAATTAAAAAATTAACAACAACACTCTCTTACAATAATACTTTCCTAAAAATATTAATTTTAATAAACAATTACGAATCGGTATTAAAAGAAAATTAATAATTTTACAAAAAATATTTTTTTTTCGAAATATATATTTCGTTTATATTAGTTCCATTAAAACTAAAAAAGTTTTTTTTGTCTGGCGTCAAAAAAGCTTTCAAATAAAAAATTGAATGTCTAACAGTCATAAATTAAATTCATCTTTTAATATTTTTTTAATTCATAATTTTTTTATTTCTGCAATTTATAATAATTAATAATGAAAAATATAAAATCTCAATGAAAAAATAATATTTGCAATACTTTTATCTCTTTCATTTTTTTTCCTTTTATTTATTGAGAAAAAAATATTTTTCAAAACGTTTTAGTTGTAGACGTAGAATAAATTTCGTTTTTTTAATTTGACAAAAGCAAATATTAAAATATAGATTCACATGTAAGGTTTAAATGGAATTCATTCAGGACATTTAATAGTCTATTCATATATTTGAACTTAAAATAAAATTAATGGATATTGCCGAATAGTACAACCAACTCAAATAGTATCATGACCCAATAATATCACCAAATTTTAAATATTTTAGTGATATTATATTAATAATATAACGACCTAAATAGTATCACTATTGAATTTTTTTAAAAATGAAAATTATTAAATTTATTTCTTTAAACTAAACTTTTATGTAAATATATTATATATTATATTAAGCTTTTCATAATACCTGCAAACGCACTGCTCTTGATAAAACTAAATTTGCTAGAATACGTAGTAAGGATATGTCAATTGGTTTGACCGAGGCGCGTATGGTACGATTGAAACGGCGTATTGTATTTGTTGGGAACGTTCATAAAATATAAAATTTTTGTATTTTATCAAATTATTAAACAAACAATTAAATTCCGTAAAATATTGTTATAGATATGATAAAATAAGATTTCAGAAATTTAAT
>MQRK01238420.1:0-20149 GCA_001938485.1 Girardia tigrina | reverse complement strand
AAAAAAAAGTTAATTTCAAATTTGATAATTTTTAAATCAAAATAAATTTAAAATGTGGTTATAATTTTTTGTAAAATGTAATTATAATTTTTTTTGGAAATTAAAACTGAAAGTAAAAAATAATTGTAAAACCATTAAATCGACTTAAATAAAAAATGCGATTTTAATTTTTTTTGAAAAATGTAATTGAGAAACAGGAAAATTTAAATGTTCCATAAAATTGAAAAATTAATAAAATACGCAACAAAATCTTTGTGACAAAATTTTAATTCACTATATTTTTATTAATGAAATATTGAATTTTAATTTGTAAAAATATACTAACCATATTTTTATTTATATCTATTTTTATTTATATTGGTTGTGTAAAAAAAAAGAAAGTACAAAAGTTCCTCAAAAATATTTGTTTAAAAAATTCAAATTGTTATAGAAATAAATTTTGGTGTTCGTTATAATGTCTTGTGAGCAAGAATCCAATAGTATTCTTTGAGTATAATTAATAATAGATTTACGTCAGGTAAAATGAGTATTAAACTCTGAAATTGCCTAAGGAAATAGAAAAGTTAGCGGACGTAAAAAGCAGTTGATGAAATAACATATCGCTCGCGATATGCTCTGGGTATTTGGTGATCAAGAAGATCTGCTCGAATACCAGGAATGCTTGAATGAGAGAGAAATTATCGACACTGAGGAGGAATACAAACAACTGATTAAAGGAACTGTATCTGAAAAGTTAACGGAAGTGATTGAATAGAGAAATAAGTATTCGAAACTACTCTAGCCGAGTAACAAAAGAGTACAATGCACGTATCCCTTTTGTTTCAAGGCTTTTGCGAAACAGAAGAAACTAAACAGACACATCAGAAAAGTTCACATGGTCACGATGCCGCAGCATCAGAATGGTGACAATTCTTTCAAATGTCCCATGGAAAATTGTTACAAGATAAGTGTGATTGTAGTCAACTGGAACTATCGCCATGTATTGAATATTTTAGTTAGCTGGTATGAGTGAAAGAGCCCGCTGCTCCGACGAACTAATAGAAGCGACATCTATTTCGGTCCCTCGCTCCGCGTGAACTGAAACCTGTTTGGAGACAACCAAAAAACGAGTTAAAAGAACTTTAAAAAATACCGAGAGCAGATGGTTCTTGATTAAATTTGATAAGGTAGTCATCTTACCTGAGTCATCTCACCAAGACACGAACATACGATTCAGTCGATAAAAGGGGAGGTTTGCATCCTCACCACGATGAATGTGAAGGACAGGCTCAATCTTAAAATTTTTGAAACAAATAATTTTTATAAAGAATTTCTAAAATAAGGAAATATTTAAAATCAAAAGTTTTCTAAGCAATTATAATTAAAAAATATATCTTAATTAATTTTAAAAGTTATTTTCGGAAATAATCAAATTTTAATTGTAGAGTAAAAACTTAAAATGAAATTAATTGAGAAATAATGGAATTTTAAATAATTAATTTAAAAGAAATATATAAAGACAAGGATAATTATGTTTGTACTAATTTTAAAAGTTATTCTAAAAAATAAAATAATCAACTTTGTTGCCAGAGATGTAACTTAAAAAAAACAGATAATTTTAAATTTTAAAGTCACTTTGAAATTCTGCAAATTAAAGATTTGACAAATACTTAATTCTAAACAGTTTTCGTAAAAAAATAAAAATTAAAACTTTATCATTAATGTATCGCAATAATAATAAAATTTGAATACTGTAAATTATTTTTTGTATTTAAATTGTATTTAAAATTTGTATTGTATTTAAAATAATTGTAGGTAAAAAATGCTTTTAAATTGTATTTAAAATTGTATATTTTTTATTTTAAATTATTGTAGGTAATAAAGGCTTGTAAACTGAAATAATGATAATAAATAAAACGTTAAAATCTTTTATTAATTAAAAACGTTTTCACAAATAAAAAAATAACATTAACTTAATTCTAAAATAATAAAAATCATTTTTATTAATTTAGTAAAAATATGACTACAATAAATTATGTTGATTTTAATTTAAATTAAGTTGCATAAAATAGTGGAATGTAAATTTTCAAAATGAAGAGAATAAAAAAAATTCAATTTTAAAATAGCTTATCAGTATTTATAATTCCATATTTTTATATAAAAATCTAGGTAAAAAGAACACGAAGAAAAGTTCCTCGGCGAAAAATTGTTTGAATAATTGTTATTTGCGTTAGAAATAAAATTTGGTGTTAATGAATTATAATTTTGATCAAGAACCCAACAATGAACATCCACTTATTCATAGAAAATCAAACAATAATCGAAAAATCCAAGATCGAGGTAAAAAAATGTATTGATCACAATAACACCACATTGTTTTTTTACACAGTGACTTTACTTATTTTCCTTTTTGTGATTATTAAAACAAACTTTTTTAAACATTTTTTTATTTACAATTTACTTACGTTACATCCTGTACAGAGTACATGACTCACTATCGTGTACGTCAATGATGGTACTGTAGTATATACAATACTCAGTTATCCGTCCAGTGGGGGGAGGTTTATTCTATATAAGTGTGTATATTTATGAAACTACTTTTATCAAACAAGAATAAATGAAAAATAAATAAATTAGGATTATACAATAAAGTTATTTTAATAATTAACTATACACAAGAACCGAAAAAAAGTACAACAAAATAAAAGAATTATATTACTTTAGATTTGAGATTGTTCCAATAGTACGGGATAAATAAAGGAATAATTGAATGAGTGGGTAGATGAGAAGGTTAACTGAATTTGAATTAGCATATTTGTTTGATTAGAAACTGAGATATTGAAAGAGAGGGAAAGCAATACAATTAAATGCGAATGAAATTTGCAACTATCTTTTTCCGAAGATTTAAAACAGGCAAAATAGAAATCAGTTGCGAATCCTCCTGGATGAAAACAGCGGCTTCTTGGCTGGTCAGTAGGCACGCAAGTGAAATTCATTGCAGAGAAGGCGTCTGATGGTTCTTCCACTTAAATAACACTTGCTGGGACATAGAATTGAATGACACTGATGGAAGCAGTTGGATGCAAAGTCGAATATCTCCGAATCGCATCATCATCATGATTCGTTGTTGTCATTGGCCGTCCAGAGTGCTTTCTTGACTTGAAACTAGGTGTTGATGCATATCTTGTCAGCGTTTTTGACACACAGGAGAATGTTGCTTCAATTCATGCAGCGAAAGCTCTCAGGAACAATTCTTCCCGATAAATAGCAATAATTTTGGCTCCTTTTTAGTGGAAAGTTTACTTCTTCTGCTCATTATAATAATAAGAAAATGACTATACTCAGATCCTGTAACAATACATGTATTTGTTAGATGACAAATATTTAAACAATCACAAAAAAAAGCTTTACCATATGCAATTACAAACTTGGTGTGCCCAAGTTAAACTTATAGAAATACCCATATTTCTCGGTTCTTCCCAACCTTTGTTCAACATAGTACCTTGGAGATATCAAAACGATTTACGATTAGTTAATGATATATTAATTAATAAAAAATACAACTTTTATAGATAAAACATTTTAGAAATTTAATCAGCTACTGCTTCAACAACAGCTAGGGTTGCCGAGGAGGCTTCTTCAGTCGCTTCGGAACTTTTTTCTCTTTTAATCCAATGGATTTCACTGATCAGTGTTGTAAACATTCCATGTGCAACAGGAATACTTGACATTTGATATAACACACATAAGCTTCATGTTTCTCTTTGTTGCACTCGATAATTTCATAGATAATAACACTTTATCATTTTGTTCCGGTCAGGATCCTAAGCATCCGACAACGATTGTTCAAAATCGCACGGTCTAACCTTGTTTGTATTGTATCTTTTCACATTTCAGAATCTCATATTTCTTTTCATTTTCTGTCCAAGCATCATCAAGCAGTTTCATCATATCAGAAGGTGTTTTTACATCGATTAGCCAAATCTAATTTGAAACTTCATTTCATCTGGAATATCTCGCTGAAGAGTCCAGCAATAATGACCGCACTCCAACAGCCTTGATATCGTGATTCCATAACTGAAATATTATTGTGAGAACCCTCACCGTGCTCATCACTGACTGCACCAAGATTGTCGGGAAAAAATCAAGATGCGAATCATGGAGATGACTCTTCAACGATATCTTACAACCCATTAGTTGGTATGAATAATACAGGTTTTTACGATTGTTTGGTAGTTACCACTCTTGTTATTTCCCATGAAGTTTGCAACAATTGACTTAAAGGAAATTCACGCATTTCTTTCTTTTCGACTAAAAGTTCCTCAAACTGATGATCAGCTATAATGTATCTAATCTGAGGGCCAACAAAAATACCTTCCTTTACCTTTGCACCACTAATCTAAAAAAATACAATAAATATGATACTTGAAATATGGTTTATCAAACAAACAAATATGCATACTTGAGGAAATGTTTGGCATAGTAAAGAAAGCCTCTGCTGTTTATATCTAATACCTTTACGAAGTTCTTCATGAGGCCTAACTTAATGTGCAGTGGTAGCATAATCACTTTCTCTCGATCCACAAGTGGATTATGATTAACGTTTTTGTTTCCAGATTGCATGCGATCACGGATTGGTCAAGACTTATTGATATAGTGTTGCTTTCTATCTCTGCTATCCCACTCGCAAATAAAGACAAGAGTATTTGGGTAATGTGTTTATAATTGTACATCTATATTCATTTTGTATTATATGATTTACCTACCTGTTTGCATCCCCATCAGAATTGCAACAACTTTTAAGTCTCCACAGACAAGCCAATTGTGGTCACAATACCGGATTTTATCAAGGAGAAGCACCATGTTATCATGTTTCTTTCATGTGCACAGAATAGGCGAAAGGTATAGAAGAATGTTAGTTGCAATTGTGCAAAATAATTTCCTTGAGACTTGTCTTGGACGCATCAATAAATAGTTTCCATTTATCTGACTGGTGTTCATTCCCAAGACACTTCATGAGGCCATTGACATCCTTGCAGTAAGAGATAGCGTCATTCCTATCAAAATACTGAACAATAGCTTTCTGTCGGTATCGGAAAATTGTTGTCAAAGTACCAGGAACAAGCAGGTTAAACTCTCTAATTCGTGAACCAAGAACTTCTGCCTGATCTTTTGTAATAATCAGAAGGTTTACATACCTATAATTAATTTTAATATTTATAATTATCACTATTTATTTATTATTGTAATGGTTAATTACTACTTATTATTAAGTAAACAAGAGTTACTCTCTAAAAACATACCTTTGCTACTTCTTAAGAACCTGATGTAATAAAGCGAAATGGTTTGTAGATTCAAAATCAGCGTAAAAAACTGACTTAGAATCACTACTTCATTTCTAAGAAATAAAAACCTTGTAATTCAGTGTTATTAAAGAAATATTTCTTTTGCTCAGCAGAATATGTGTAACTGGGTTTCAGTAAATGCTCTACAAGAACAACAAATGGTAAATTTTGCAGCGAAATGCAAAATGAAATTAGTTGGTAAACTGTTTATTTTTGCATTATGAAAAAAAACGCCATTTCTCATAATTCAAGCTTCCATCAGATAATATTTTATGATTCGTTTTATCTAACGACAAGGCTTTGATGGTGAAATAGGCTTTGAGTTGTCATGACCAAGAGAGAAATTTCAGTTGATGATAGATTCGGTGAACTTGGAAAGATATTTCTTTTAATGAGGTAGAAGTAACTTAAGCGGAGAATGAATTTTGAGGCAAACTCCCAGTTTATTAGAAACAAATTTAACCTGAAGACCCATGTTAAACAAGTGTTTAACATTGTTACGAATTTTAGTCCACCAGGACTTAAATTAATTTTCCCAGTCTTAACAGATCTCTTACTTCAACCAATTACCATTCAACAATTTGAACAATATTCCATTGCTGTTTCAAATATACAAATTCCATTATATCAACTCTCGATGTATTCCAGGCTTCAGGATTTTGTATCTCATCAGTCCTCCACAATCAATATCATTCACTAGTATCGATTCCTTACATTTGAACAATTCTACAGTTCAAGGCATTCTATTTATACATTCTATTGTAGACCCTAAAAATTTTTTGAGAGAATATTGTCACATTTCTTTTTATGACTCCATTAATTATTTTGTGTGATACAAAGTTCTTAATGTTTTCTCTGTGTTATTCATTTATCAATTACTTATATTTTAATAATTCAAAGTTTGTTATTTTAATTTATTATACTTGGAAAATTTTGTTAAAAACGGCTAAGAGTTTAAATTGGGTTTGATTCTGGACTATTTGATAGTTTAAAATTAAAATTTAATTTTATTGAAAGTTAAATTGCAATTCGATTTAAAATGTATATTGAATTGTAATTGTTGAATCACAATTTAACTTTAATTTTACAATAATAATAGTAATAATTGTTGGGTTCGTGATCAATGATTGAATTCATAAGAATGCAAAACTTTATCTTTATAACATTTTACAATTTTTCAAACAATTTTTGTTGAGGAACTTTTCTTTTGTCTCTTTTTTGATCAGATTGATTATACGCAAAAATACTGAATTACAAATACTAATATTTTATTTATTAAAATTGTTATTTTTACAGAATTACATTTCAATATTTAATTTAAAAACTGCAAATAATTACTTTACAATGTTTAAATTTGTTTTATTGTACTACAAACTTATAATTCACAATATTCACTTAATTCACTTTTTAAAATATCATTATCGAGTTAATTTTACCAATCTATTTTTGTCAAATGTTTTAATGAGTGTTTATATTAACCCATTAATGCCGAGAATTATGTAATATGAATTTTTCATAATTTTTCATGCCAAATGATTTTTTTTGCATGTCTGGTGACAGAGAAACAAAACATGTTCCTTATGTGTTCTGAACCTTCAGAGTACACACCTTATCAACGAAACATCTTTACTTTCACAGCCATTTTTATTAGCTGGGTACAAATGTTCCCGTTCGGCGTTAATGGATTAATTTAAACCTTCTGGATTTTGACATTTGGATCTAATTCATAAACTTGAATTAATTATCCTTGAATTTATTAAATTTTAAACTTCGAAGTGTTTTACAGTTATTTTAATGACATTTTATATTGAACTTATTCTGATAAGTATAATTCTAATTTTATTAACCCTTTTAATTTTAACTTAATATAATTCTGTTTAAAAATAATATTTAGTTTCCGAATAATTTTATTTCACGTTAATTCTTAAAATCATTTAATTGTACTTAGTATTTTTATATTCGATTAATTTTAATTTTATATTCAATTGTAAAATAACTTTAATTATAATTTGTATGTATACAATTATTATTTATGTGATTAAATCTGATTTTTAAATACTGGTAACTTCCTGAAATGCAAACAGTTATTATAAAAATTTTATACATTATTATTAAATATTTTAAATTTTTAATTTTAAAAATTTAAAAAATTATGAGTTTACTAAAAATCATCAAAATAATAATAATAAATGTACAATACTTTGATAAAAAATATTTGCTGAATTATTTATTTTGATACAAAGGCCATCAAAAAAACATCTTCATGAATAATTATTTCTCATAATTTGTTAAATAATTTTGCTTTTAAACTATTAAGAATTAAATGTTTTTTTAATAAAACTAATAATTGCATTCATTGGAAATATAAATTGCGATTTTAACATTGCTTTAAAAGTAAATTACTATAATTCTTTGATTTTCAAATAACTTTGATAGAGAATAGAATTACCAATAAATGTCTTTTTTAATGAAGTTTTGTTTCTGTAGAAATTGGCAAATCAGAAAATAGAAATTGAGGAATTCTTCAAACAAAATAAATAGACAAGAATATTCTTTAACTTTAATTAACTGATTAAGTTTTTATAGTTCCGATATCAAATTTTCTTTTCAAATGATTTGATTGTTCAAATGGCCTCATGAACGATGAATATAAGGACCATGAAGACATTTCATTCATTACATTCTTCTTCTGGAAAGAAGAATGATTTGCAACATTTACAGTATGATTTTATTGTTAGCCTTAACGGACTCTACCAAAATAGGTAACTTTTTTATAAAAATTAATTTGTAAAAATGTATTTGACAATTGTTTTTTTATCAATTATTTATAATGACTTAACAGTGTTACATTAATTAAGAAAATTTGATTATTTTATTAAATTTTATATAATTGTCAATTAACGAAAAATAATATAATTTTAAAAATAAATAAACTTTTTGAATTAACTAAACACTTTTTTTCTATGCCAGATTTGTGTAATTTCAGACAATTAAATGAAGTTCTATTCTTAAATTGCATCCATTGTTCAAGAACCTTACACGATCAAGTCGATTTGGAATGCTCCATAAAGCCGGAGACAAATAAATTTATATAAAAGATTAACCTAAATCCACAAACCTCATAGATGTATTTCAGAGCTAACGAAAATCATTAATAAGAGAGAAAAATTATCATTTCAGAACCACAATTAGGAAGAATTTAAAATCTAGTTGACCAAATAAGGTTCATAAATACTTTTTTTGTTGTAAGAGTAGAACTTAATCCATTTTAAAAGATCAGTTTTCGTTCTACAAAAGGGTTTTCTTTTCCCATTTCGAGTGGCGGTTCGGTGAATGGACCAGTTCTTGTTATGGCTGAATTTTGTTGATGAAACATTCACTTCCTTCTTTAATTCACCGATCGCTATCGTCTTGTTATACTTTCACTGTAAATAATTCCATAAAAAGAAATCCAATTGTGTTAAATAACAAAATTTACTAAGACATTTTTGTATCTCAACATTCAACAAAGATTTAAATTGGTTGTTATTTTGGCTGTGAATTTTTTTCAGTTTGATTGAACGAAGATTCTTGAAGGAATGTCATCAAAACCGTTTTTCCACGTAATGATGAGTAAAAACAGTTCGACAACTGATAATATATGGATAGTGAAAATGAGGCATTACATGAGCCAACAACACGATTTCATTGTTCAGCGATATTTGAAAAATAATGAAAGCTTTATGAATACAGTTAAAACATATCGTATAAAATATTGTTTGAAGATTGATTTAACATCGTCCTCTGAGGAAATATTTATTGAAAAATTCAGAATAAATGGAATAATAAAAGATGCTAAAGACACTGATTTCCAAACAATAAGCCTCTCAAATGTCAGTACGAGTGATGGTGAAAGTCCAGAAACGTCAATTAGGCGTCGTGGACAAGAAATGCAATGATTAAGAAGCTTTCTACAGCGTCTTTTCACTAAAGATCTGCACCACCATGCTAACAAAGGTCAATAGAAACAAGACCTAGGCTCGGATTGATGGTCATAGAACAGAGTTTGTGGAATGTATTATGGAACAACAAATGAATGCCGATGATTTAAATAAAATCATTTTTAGTATTGAAGTACGTAGATGTTTTAGTTTAAGATTTAGTTAATCGTAAACATTTTAAATATTTGATATTCATAGAACACTTATGTGACTGAAGAAACACCCATGTACAATGAGGCATTGTTTTATGCGGATGTACAGGAAGCATACTTCTATAAAATTAGGATGATCAAGCAGGGACTGTTACTGGTGCTTATTATTACGACATAACAGACTTCTTTCTGTTTAAATTGGATGATGTTCATGTTGATAATTTGTGGTTTCAATAAAAGTTTGATATCTGTAAATTTAATTAAAGATTCTAAAATTTGAAACGGCTTTACATTGTACATTTTGAATTTTTAATGTTCAGTAATGGGTTGCAGAGATTTACAAAAGTTCCGCTCGTAATAATAATCAAATGGTCCTCTTTAAAACACAAAAGTCATCCTTTGAAACGTCTTTTCCTCATTTGTATACCCACTATCTGTTTGAGAAAACACTCAGATAATTGTGATTTAGTTTTTCTTGTCGATCATTAGCTGGTTGCAAGTTTTATTTTTTTCGTTGATCATTAGGAGAACTCCTCTTTCTATGTGTGCCCTAGTTTTACTATCACCGTGGAGAATTTTCCACCGATTGAACATAGTAGAAACTGTTCCACGAAAATGCAGCTCGGTTAGGATACACGTTTCTCCAGTGATTGATTAATGGATAAAATATTTCGTTCGTGATACCTCTAATGTTCCTGGTTTTCACTTTTATTATTTTGAGTTTGATTCCTTGCTTGCTGGAATCTGTCGCGAGTTTATTAATTAACAGTCCTGCCAGACTCCTTGTTTGAGTTTTGGTAGCTTTTGTAAATCCAATGACTGGATTACTCACCCTGTAAATTGTGTCTGCTTATTTGGCCATAATAAAGTGACTCTAGTTACCAGGACACACCACAAGGAGGTAAGTATAAATTATATCCCCTCTCCAATATACGAGATCCTGCACCAGTGACACTTAAATTTATAAAATAGATTAACATGCAATTCACAAATCATTTTTATTTTATTTTATATGAAGCTTTAAACTTGATAGTCTGATTTTCAAGGAATTTTGATCGGCGATACCTTTTTAACATCCGCAAAAAGCAATGTCTCATTGTACATGGGTATTTCTTCAATAACATAATTGTTCTCTGTGTTATAAATTTTTAACATTTTGATAATTAACAAAGCCGTTAACTTAAATATGTTCTTCCTTACTAAAAAGGATTTAGTTTACAAAATCAACTTTTACTTTTTGTAGTTCCATAATATGTATATAAACGGAAAATAATCTCTCATCTCTTCAAGAAAATTTAACTATTAATATTTAATAAAATTAATCTTTGTGATACATTGAACAAAAAACTAAAAATTTCCTGTAAAAAAGTTAATTTATCGAAATAAAGAGAAACATATTTCAAAATAAATTTAAATTATATATTATTAATGTAAAAATTATTTTCCTAATGTAATTTTAAAATGTTTTTAGAATTTAATTCACATGAATCCTAAAACAACTAAAAAATATTAAAATCCATTAAATTTTTGTCGGATTGATGAAATGCAAATAAAAAAATTAAAAAATAATATTTTAGAAACTATTCAGAACTTCAATATTAATTGATATTCCTTTCGTGGGGGTTATGGACTCAAGAAGAAAGCCTAAGAATAATTCAGTTAAATTTCTCAGTATATAACAAATATATAACAAATAAATATAACAAAACAGATTGAAGGGGCACAAAACATAAATCATTCATCAAATCACAAAAAATTATATTATTACATTTTTTTAATTCAAAAATAAGATTTCTAAATTCAGATTTCCCAGGAATAAAATTTTTCACATTCTTTATCCTTATAAATCGCACTAAAATTCTTAGCAGCAATCAACTGACATCGACATTCAAAAAATTAATTAAAAATAAAAAAGTAACTTTGTTTGAATAATGGTAAAAAAGGAAGTTTGATATGACCACATTTGGCTTCTCTTTCCCTTCTAATCTGGTTACAGAGAATCATGATTTGTATGGCCGTGGTAAGACTGTGGCGAACATGGATGGATCAGTTGTACATGGTCCTATACCTAACTATACATTGATTGAGGAGACTGTCATAAGGGACACTAATAAGGTTGGTCCTACTTATAACGTTGAGGAATGGAGGACTGTTGGTTATGGACACCCTGCTGCAGTTCCAGCAGGTGTGTACCCAAGTAATCATCTTTGGCACCAGCACTTTCAGATTGATACAAGGACCAAAATGGATGACATACAATCCCTACATCCAGGTCACCCGTCTGGACTAAGTGAAGATGTACGATTCCACACCTAAATAGAGCGGTGGTAGATAATTCCTGTACAATGGAAAATATAGGACAGACTGACCCAGTGACTAGATTACATAATAATAATAACTATTTTTTATTTCTAAACTTATTTTTGGTAAAGATTTTTCTGATTTTTGTATTTTTTCAAAGTTGTTCTTAGATTTTTATGTTTTTATTTTTTACTGCGATTTCCTAACTAAACTCCAGGAGTTTGATGGACAACTTTATAGTTTTCATAATTTCAAAAAGTTTACTGATTTTTATTTTTATTTATCCAACGTAAACCGATTTAATGGTAAATTAATTAATTTGACACCACAACGATTCCATAAGAAATTTAGGTCTTTTTGAAATAAAAATAAGCTTAAGAATAGACTTAAATTATCTAATACTGAACAATGTGAGGGGTTTTGTGAGTTTATCACACGGAAGTTTGACATTGGACAATGAAGGATCTATTCTGACTCAATCTTTAGATCCTTTGTTGATCATATTTCACACCCCCGTGTTAAACCTGCAGTTCAACCCATCTCGCTCAGTTTCACTAATTTTAGAACTAAAATACGTGTATATGAATCATAGGTTTATAGAAACAAATTAAATCTACCAATTGATGACAAACTTTTTTCTGACTTTCAAGACTTTCTAAAATCAGAGCCCCCAAAACTCCTTCCTATTCTGATGCCACCTTTCCCTCGTTTTTCTCCCGATATCGAAAGACACCTATTATCCTTTCCCTATCTGGAACATTTTCTATAAGTGGTAAAACCATTAACCTTAATTTCTCCAAGTTTTTCCAAAAATTTAAAGAAATCTTTCCCAGATTAGCTCCCAATGAAGAAATGTTCTCCGCGTTGTTGAATTTGTAGTTAATAGTGACGATATGTCGATCAACAAAGTTTACTCAGAGACTACTCTAAAAACATTCGAGGAAATGTTTGATATAGTTAATGATTTTTGTTCTCTGTTTATTGAATTTTTCTTCCATACCCGTAAACCCGCCATTCTTAATAAGAAAGTTCATTTTATCACTATAAATAGGTTTATATCGGATAGACAGTTAGATACTAAGAAACCCCTCTCCCTTCAAAGAATCAATGAGCTCTATATTCTCCTACGTGATTATAAGAATATCCCACCAAATGTGTACTTCGATAAAAGCATTTGATATTCAAGATCCTACTACCGGTGAAAAACTTGCCTCTGATCTTCAAACATTCAGATCCTTCATGGTAATTTTAATATCGAGAAAATTTGTAAGGCATACTCAAAGCTTATGACTAGCATTTTTAACAACTGTATTAAGTTAGATTCCTGTCTCAATTGTTTACTCTATATTCACCACCTATCCCTTAATTGTTTTGTGATTACGTGTGTTGACGGACCATGTCTCTGCTCCAACAGTGAGGAAGACTGCAGCTCGCTTCATGATCATAATCCTCCGAGTTTTGCCTGCTCCCATCAATCTAAGGTTATCCATGGTGACAATTTGTGTCTTCTGTTATTCCCACTACCCAGAAAACTCAACCCCCCACAGTGCCGAGATTGCTATCTGTCCTTATCACCAATACCATAAGGAAAAAGCAAAGAAATGTCTCCGTAACTTTCACCTCTCAGCCACAGATGACTTCGCTAGTATTCCTGCTCCATTTACTAGTCTCAAAATTAGTATTTCTGCTTTGAATGCCCGGTTTCCTGATCTCCCCTCCCCCTTCCTGAAGGATCTAAATTGTGCCCCTTCCATAAACTTTATGGTGCCTCTGAAAAGAACTGTCTTAAAGGTTACCACTTCTTTTCTGATAGGAAGTCTGTCCTTGCCCCTCCTTCCCACATTTCCCATCGAATACCCTTTTTCATCTCTTTTAGACACCTGGTACTCTAAAACTGATATCTCCAAACTGCTAGTTTGGGTGTTCATCCTTCACCCGACTGTTTCACGGATTTTCATACAAAGAATGCTGCAACTGCCCCCTTTAATATTGAAATTGCTGCGTTTGACACAATCTCAGTTAGCTATATACTTAGATTAATGAATAAGATGCATATTGAAAGAAAGTCGACGGATTTAATTAAAGAGTTTTATACTAATTGTACAACCACTATTGTATGTGCACAAGAATCTACTAGACCGCAACCAGTTAACATAGGAGTACGCTAAAGGAGCCCCCTTTCCATGCTCTTATTTAGTATATGAATTATTGGGTTCGTGATTAAATTCAAAGTCATAATTTTCCAACTTTATTTCTAATACAACTTTCATTACTCAAACAAATTTATGAGGAACAATATTTCAGTTACATAACCAGATTTTAAAATTCTAAATTTAAATAATAATATCGATACATATACACATATATATAATAATATATAATAAACAAATTAAAAAGAAACATGTTGAGGAAAAAATAAGATAATCAATTAATTAAATAGAAGTAGTATAAGCCAACTTTCATAGATCTAATATATTTAAATATAATGTAGAACCCAATAGGTACTTCATCAACTTCACTGGCGAGATCACAGGGCCAGATGGGGTTGATTGGATACGATATGGATCTCTAATAAGTGTGAGTTAGAGACACTTAGCAGAGAGACATATCTAAATAATATGTTGAGTCAAAATAAACTCAGATGCTAAAGCATACCATGAAACACAAATTTAAATTAATAAAATTAAAATAGTCATAAAATCCAGCACTGATTTATTAGTAATTAGTAATTATATTATAATTGATAGTAATAATAATATATTATTACTATCAACTTTAGGGTGTTAAATAAATTCTAATTTGTTTTTTTATACTACTATTTTTTATTATACTTTTTAAAATATTTTTATTAATATTTGCTTTTATTTGAATAAAATTTAAATAAATGTACTTTTATTAATTATAATTTATACCAAAAAATAAATTATATGATAATGATTGTTTGTATTTTTCTAGATATAATTGCTTCCCGAGAGATGAAAACCATTTTAGAAAACTCTTCTCACATAAAATCTTTTCAACTACAAAATCAAATAACTTCAAATTATTTTTACATTGAAAAATCTGATGTCTTAAGTATTAAGGAAACGAGTAATGTTTCTTTGATTCGTAACATTTGATGATGTAGAAAACTTAGTTTGCTCTTTCAATATTTCTGAATACATTGTTGTAATTTATTCGGAAAGATGGTTTGAGATCGTTATCGCCCAACTAAAGAATCAAGGGTTTGCAGTTCTGGCTGTTCCGATCAACATGTGGAAGATTATTAACGAAATATATAATGGTTATAATTATATATATCTTTTAAAATTATTTGTGGGTTTTCAGTTAATATTTATTGTGAGGATTTTGGGAAATTCTTCCAAATTTTCGAATTAAAATCTAACAAAACATTTAAAATATGTCATAAACTAGAATTTAAAAGGTTACATTCAAAAGGAATAAATTAATATAAAATTATAAAAATCTTTAAATTAAATAAATTAGCGAATGAAGTTAAAGATAAGATTTTAAGAATATGTAAACTGAGTTTTTGCAAAATTAAATACAATATTTAAAATACAAGTAAATCTCATATTAAATATTAATATAAAAATGTTCATAAAAGAGTTTTTAATAAAATATGACATTTGTAAAAAAATAAAAGTTTCAAAAATGTCTTCATCTGAGTTTTCATCAGAACACAACCACAAACCTAAATTTTATAAAGAAAAATAAACCTTAAAAAATAAAACAGAAACAATCTTTGTATCGGACTGAGACCTTATATCAATGGTTCATATCAGTAAATATATCCAAAACAGGGGTGCAAATCTCGATTTTTGGCTTGTTTATACAAGTATGTAGGTCTTTGAACAATTCAAGTGATATATTCGAGAAATGGAAATTGAGTCTTTGGTCATTGTGAATGTCATAATAGTTTCTCGATACCGATAAAATAAGTCCTCATATGACCAACTATTTATCACCACCGAATTCATTTTAACTTTATGTAAAATTCTATTGGCACATAACAAAAAAAAAGTCAGAGAAAAAGTTTTTTATTTTTACATCAATTTCACAATTCAAGGAAATCTGAAATCTGTCACTTACACAAACTCTAAAGGTCCACATAAAAAATGAATGTGTTTACCAACGCAAATATAAATATTAGGTTCTGCACATGTTTCCGCCGTTATATGAAATTATTTGTTATACAAAGACTTTTTAATGTTTGGCAAAGTGTTGTATACTTTTAGAAAACTCGTGCTATGCTATTTAAGATTACATGTAATTGTTTTCGCCTTTATTATGTTTTGCTACGTTTAGAACAGTCAAAAATATAATCAGGTCGACACAAAATTGCATTTTGGATATCTTCTTTTAGCCTTTAATTGAGGTCAAAGAGCGAGTGAAGCTATCAAAGATATTTGTTTCATTATGTATATTGATTTTCTAGGAAAAATACGATAATGTTGACCTAAACGGCGCTCTTCGTACCAGAAAACAATTTGAGATAGATGAGGAACCAATGAATATTTCAAATAAAGCTTGGAGTTTAGGTCTCGCATAAATTCATCTAAAACCTGGCTTGACACTTAAGATACCATGGCCAAATGCAGCGTCTTTTATACACGATTATCACTCTGGACGAGAAATGATGTAACTATGTTACTATTTAACAAAGGAAAAGTTGGGAAGGCCTACAGAATGCCTAAGTCAATGATCAAGAAAGATCTGGACCCGATGAATACAATAATATAATTATAGTGGGTTCAGGAAGGCATAATTCACTGGGAAAGGCATGAAAAGAACACCAAAATAGAGAAAAATCTTTATCAAGCGCAAAAGCATCGAATAAATCATACAATTCAACAAAAATGATAAGATTGACAAGGCCAGGCTAAGCTCATCCATGACAATGCTAGGCCACACTCCGCAAAAACTGCCAAGACAGCACTCCAAGAGCTTGATTCCGAAATCCTTCTAAATTCTTCTATTTCTCAGATCTCGCTCAAATAGTAATCATCTCTTCTCTTGTCTCTCAAATGAAACGAAGGTTCTTAGCTTCAAAAATCAGGATCTATTTGAGAATTGTCTAAACAGCCTTTTCCTGACTCGACATAGGGATTTCTGTTGAAATGGAATCAACAAACTGGTGGAAAGATGGGAAGAAGTAGTGAACAATGAAGGAGAGTACATAATTGATTGAAATGCTATTATTTTTCCTGTTAAAAGTTTATGATTTCATTAAATATATAATTGACTGAGTCATTATTTAGGTTGTTAAAATTCTTTGTGTGTAATTCTTAGATGTGTAAAAAACGGTGAGAACTTATGCAACAACCCTACTATTTTTTTTCGAACAAAATCATATTGAAATAACCCCCCGTTTGTAAATATAAACATTTGGTTCTTTAAAAATTTTTAATTATCTTTTACATTTTTTGATCTCAAAATGAATTTGTCTTAAGAAAATTTTTTAAAAGATTATTATTTGTTAAACAGTTAATCTGCTTCATTAGTAAAAAAATCTGTTTCTTTAAAGTAATTCATGTCTTAACGTTTGGTTACTAACACATTCAAGTTTACATGAAAATTTTCAAGCAACCAACTTTTGCGACAGTGAGTAACAGGATAATCATTATTAAAGACTGATTAAATGGCATGAGACTTAACAAACAGATGTCCTTTATCATGAAGAATATAGAATACAATTTGAATTTTGTTCACTATTTTCTCCTCTTCATTGCTGCATTAAAAAATGAAGTTTTCTCAGATTGAAATCTTGTGACAAAGTTCATAAAGTATGGGATTACCTCATTTACTGTTGCAAATCTGTAATAATGTTACTAAGATCATCTTTTTTGCAATCTTTTTGAGGTGAGAAACGTTCATAAGTTGGTTGAAATTAAATTGAGGGATCATTCTTTGAATTTTCAAACTTTGTTCCTTCTTATGGCTACCAGAAGTGTCCGCTTAGTGAATTTCGATTACTGACATCTTCTTTCTTTGTCTTCCAAACTGGTATTATTTATTTAGAAACGGGAATATCATCTCAAATATGTTTTGCTAATTGATCATTTTTAACAAATTTTCGATAAGTTCACAAAACATCTGCGAAGCTTTTCTTTCAAAGTGATATATCATAGTATGACAAACGAGAGAATAATTTTTTCTATACATTTATCACCTAAATACAAAAATAGTTTTAATAATAAATAACAAATGTAAAAAGACGACAATTTTTAAATCAATAATTTTATATAAAATAAAACAGCGCAGTTAGGACATCCTTTTCTTCACTACCGCAGTCATGACTGACAACTGACAGAACTCCAAGTCAGATGGCTATGAATTCGTTTGTTCATTAACTTGCAGTCTAATACAGGCCATATTGTGAAGTGCTGCACTCTCGTCATGTTATGAAATTTTTATCTCGATTCTCATCCCACATTATAAAAAACCCTTCTTTTATCCAGTTGTTCACCTCTTTTCGAGATCTTCACCCCTATCCCCTTATCTTCAAGGAAAATTCCATTATTAACCCATAACACTCTACCAACCGGATGATTAATGATGAACTTCCATTTTTTCTTCCAATAAATTCTGTCAAACTGAACTTCGAAATGATCATCTCTGATTTCTAACTTTCTCAATCAAATGATTAAATTCCAGTGGAAAGAGAAGTCGTCATCGTCAAACTTCTCCAATACTTATTACAAGGAAATCAGCTTTCAGTGTAAAAGATTGCGACGAAAGAGAAATTATTTTATTAATTAAAATATTATTATTTTAACATGAACATTAAATATGCATAATATTAAATAATTTCTACATTTTAGTAATATAAAAGATCAAAGAATAAATTGAAAATTGCCCACAAAACATTTTCTAATAATTTATAATGAAATTAATTTTTATTTACTCAACATTTTAAAAGAAAATATAAATAAATTCTTAAGTATGTTATGTTTAATTTCCTTTTAATTTTCAATAATTTGAAAACTATTTTTAAATTAAAAAACTTAATCAACCAAATATAATTAAAATTAAAATTTTATTCTCTATATAAAATAAAGCTTTTTACATTTTTTTTGTAATGCTTTTTAATCCATTACTGTTTGTTAGTCGAGATTTATATCTTTAATGTTTATATTTATTTATATAAAATTTAACTACGAAATAAAAATAATAATAAATTGATTGATAATATTGATTATTTTTAGAATGGAATGTCGGATTCTCCTACAGTTCTCTTGCCAAAGCTTTAAATCTTTTGTTTCCAGAGGATGTTTGGAAGGAATTCGTTATATTCTTTGACTCAAGTTCCGGTGAACTACTTACTTTTCAATAGTTGTCATATTGATCATTCTTATTATACTTTATGTAGTGACCTAGTCACTCATATATATATACATTATAAAAATATAAATATGCAAAAATAATAATAAAATAGAAAAATTGATTAACGATTGGATTTATTATAAATAGTAACGAGTTTCCATACCGCTAATTCGTGAAGTCTTTTTCAAAAAATACCATCCTCGCAAAATATTTTCAACTTGTCTCAAATCAACCCTTCAAAACCGAATCGAAATTTCTACATCAAACCCATATTGAAACAACGACAAACAGACTACCCTATTCAAATCGACTTTCTCTCAGTCCGAATCATTGTAATTATCCTACCGATATTCAAGATAACAAGTCCAATTTTAATTTCCTATAGACAATCTCGATACTGATTATTCTACTCACTATTTCGACAAGACGGTATCACTGTCTATATCGTACATCAAGTACTCTCGTAGCAGCATTCATATAATACCTGTTGAAGTAGTATTTTGTATAGTTTGGTTCAATCTACAAACTCTATATTTCTCGTTTATTGTGATAGACTTAACAACTATCTTTTTTCCTTCCCTTACGCTCTGTTTAGTTTTAATATAATATTAATATAATATAATTATACCATCATTTACGAGTTATCATTACACTAACCCCATCGTATCCTTGATATAACAACACTTTACTTTAAATATGTAAAATAGTTTAAGTACCCTGGTACTCATAGTGAAAGAAAATCTTAAATATCCTTTTTAACCTAATTCAGAAAAGACAATTTTTGTTATATCGTCTTATCTTACGTTTTTTTCATTTAAGCTGTTTCTCGTATGTTCCACATTTTACTCATGAGAATATTTTAAATTTATTATTCTAGTTTAAAAAATATTATCGTATGAAATATATAATATAATTGTAGTGAAATTTGGTCAGAAATGATATATTGTATATTATGTATTTATATTTATTAAGAGTAGTCATTCATTTAGTCCCATCTGATGAGCCTTATCGTAAGTGGCTGCAGTCATACGGGTGAATATATATATATATATATATATATATATAT